>OY282558.1:266863858-267108858 GCA_958295665.1 Tipula vernalis
TAATTCAATTTAATTTTTATTCAATTTATAATTAGTTTATAAATATGTTTATAATTACTTTTAAGAAAAATATTCTTTGAAAAGGGCGAGTATGTCGCGTCAGCAGTTGTAACGAGAGTATATATGTGTAAAGTTGTTCGAGACGATGAACCAAAAAATATAAGATGAATTTGGACGTAAAAACAACGCACTGAAATAAAAGTAAAATTCAGCTAAAAGAAATAATTTGTGATTAGTTGTGAATAACCACAAAAGATGGTGGTGAAATTGTTTTGATTGTTGTATTGAAGTGTCCAAGATATTCAGTACATAGTGATGTGTGGAATGTATTTAGGTATGAATTTCCACCACAGAGTAAGTCCAAATCTACTCTATAGTTGTCACTACTAAGCTGGGTGAGGCTGTTCAAATACAATTATATTTTATAGTCGAAATGAGTTGGATTTCGAATAATTGTAGGGATTAACGAATTGTAATAAATTGATTGCATGAGTGAATCACTACATGACTCCCCCGCAAGTTAAAATCCTCCATAAAAAATTATTCGGCTGAAATACGGACAGTTTTAGGTGTTTTACCAACTGATTTTTGATCAGTGGAACACAGTATACCGTAAGCCGGTTTGAGCCGGTCGATTGAAATGGTTTGATTTTTACCATTAATCAACACGGTGAATTGTTTGCGAAGGCGTCGAATGACTTTAAATGGACCTTCGTATGGAGGTGATAATCCGGTGCGAACCTTGTCTGTTCTTACGAACACAAAATCGCAATTATTGAGCGATTTTGGAATGAAAACGTCGTCTTGTTTGGACTGACGAGTGGATTTTGGTACAAGGTTTTGCATTGTTTCACGTAATTGGTCGATGACTGTATCGGTAGTTGGAATTGGTGAAAAGGGATTTTCGACAAAGAACTCACCAGGCAGTTTAATAGTTTGACCATAAACTAATTCTGCCGGTGAGCAGTTTAGATCTTCTTTCACTGTTGCTCGGATGCCAAGTAAAATGATTGGGATTTCCGAGCTCCAATGAGTTGTATTGCTTCTGGCCATAAGTGCGGCTTTGAGTTGCCGATGAAAGCGTTCGACCATGCCATTGGCTTGCGGGTGATAAGCCGTTGTACGTATTCGGTTTGAGCCAAGGAGTTTTGTTAAGTCGGTAAAAAGCTTGGACTCAAATTGCGTTCCTTGATCAGTTGTGATCGTAAGGGGTACGCCGAAACGAGATACGTAATTATTGACGAAGGTAATGGCAGTGGTTGCTGCAGACATATTGGTCATGCAGTACGCTTCGGGCCAGCGAGTGAAGCGATCGACACAGGTAAGTAAATACGTGTATCCATTAGATGGAGGAAGTGGACCTACTATATCTAAATGGATGTGTTCAAATCGACTATGTGGAATTTCGAATTTGCCATGGGGTGATTTTGTGTGACGTTGTACTTTTGCGCGTTGGCAAGACAAACAAGACTGAGCCTAATTGCCTACGTCTTTGTTTATACTGGGCCAAAAGTAACGAGCAGCGATCAATTTACGAGATGCTCGAACACCAGGATGCGAAATATTGTGCAGTGTGTCGAAGATGGTTCGACGTAATGATTCTGCAATGTATGGGCGATTGTTCCCCGTAGAAGTTTCGCATACGATTTCAAGGCCAGGTAGTTTAAAAATTTCTAGTTTCCATGATGAACTAGTGTGCCATTCGGAACCAGAAAGTAAATTCTGAAGTTCTAGGTCAACTTTTTGAGTGTTTGCAATTTTGCTCAAGTCGAAATTTGTTTCGACTGCGGTGAATGAATTTGATAATTTTGTTGCTTCATGTTCAATGCGTCAAACATTCGATCTGCCGTCTTCGCATGTGAATCTATAGGTGTTGCGTCCGGTTGCGCCAGGAGTCCGATTTTGATGATTTCCGGCATTTTGCGAATCCAAATTGTTCGTATAAAGGTTTCGCTTACTAACTGCTTAGTACCCGCCAGTGTGCGAATATGACGTAAACTGTCGGATGGGCGTTGATCTCCAACATCTTGGCCGGACAGTAATGACTCGAGTTGACGCTCATCTGATGGTTCAAGACGGTCCAACAATGCTTGTTTCAGCGCGTCATAGTGGTTGGTTTGTGGCGGGTTTTGCAGTACATCAGAAATTAAATCGTAAGTTTGTGGAGAGATGGTCGACAGTAGATGTAAATATTTAGTTTTTTGGGATGTAATGCTCCGCAGGTCGAATTGTATCTCGATTAGGTTAAACCAGTTACTGGCTTTTTCAGGCCAGAACGAAGGTAGGCTCAGTTTTTACTGGCCCGCGATCTCCATTACAATATTTTGAGCATCATCCTCTGTGGGTGTTTTGTATTGGTCATGAACGGTGCCTGTGGCACGTGAGCTGCCTGGATTTGGCTCTCCGTTCTTTGTATCGTCTGTGTTTGGCATTATAATTGTTTAGAGAATCAGATTCTGATTTAAACCAACTATCGGAATGTTACCGTCTCGTTACATAAATTAAGGTATGAATAAAAAATATTCAGTACTGTTATTACTGTTTTGATTGAAAGGCGTTAACAAGAAAGTGAAAAGAGGGGTAAAATGTGAGAAACGTGCAAAAAAAAATAATATAAACAGCGAAAAATAATAATCCTTAGCGAAATCAACGAGAGCAAATCGAGCGAAAAAGTAAAATAAAATTTTCGAACCGAAATATGACAAAATGAATAAATGTGCACAGTTGGTGGTGAAAACTTTACAGAGAGCGGAAAAAAAAAAATAATAATAAAATGATTTTACGTTAACTGCAGTCCAAGTCTTAGAAGTTATTTGTAAATAATTAATTGATAAAATTTTAAAATGACACTGGCTGCTTTAAAAATAAATAAATAAATTTTTAAACTTGCGGTTCCTTAAATGATTTAATTGCGTTGCACCTTGTGTGTAGGTGTTTGGACCCTCTCCTGGTTGTTTCTTCTTTGTGTAACTTGTCCACTTCTTTATATGTTAACTTTCGTTGTAACGTTTATTTAATTTTTCGCCGATATTTTAATATTTTAAATTGTTTGTATTCCGTTACGCCGTTATTGTGTAGGCCTCTGTTTTCTTAGTTGAATTGTTCCGTTTTATTTTTTATGATCTTCGAATTCTGATATTTATGTATTTTTGTTTATGACCCCTTGTTTTTATATGTATAAACGTTTAGTACTGCTAATGCGTTCTTTTTCTTAAGACTCCATGTTTTTTTTTGTTGCGCATATAACATGCGTAAATATAAAAAAAATGAAAATGGCACTGTGTTAAGAAGAATTCCAGACCAAATAAAATTTTGTTAATTAAATTGGCACTTACCAATAGGCCGGTGCTTAATTTTGCACCTGGCCGTTTATATAATTAAAACTCAAAAGGTTTTTTTTTTCCGACGTTCCGTTGGCGTTGCTTATCCCGTTTTTTCCAATGTAATGTAATTATTTTTCTCATTTTTTTTTGTTTCTGAAATATACCGTAAACACGGTCGACGGTGGTCACCACTTATTGGTTTGGTATATAGTGCGATGGGGGCACAAAATAACGAAACAAAATAAATTTTGTTTATGGCCACACAATGCACAATTTTTAATATGCGGCCACAAATTTATTTAATATAACTCACAAAATGTGGATAAAGTCCACCACCACTATGCGCGATATTTCTTTTTTATTTTTAATTCAATTTAATTTTTATTCAATTTATAATTAGTTTATAAATATGTTTATAATTACTTTAAAGAAAAATATTCTTTGAAAAGGGCTAGTATGTCGCGTCAGCAGTTGTAACGAGAGTATATATGTGTAAAGTTGTTAAAGTAAGTAAAATTCAGCTAAAAGAAATAATTTGTGATTAAAGATGGTGGTGAAATTGTTTTGATTGTTGTATTGAAGTGTCCAAGATATTCAGTACATAGTGATGTGTGGAATGTATTTAGGTATGCATTTCCACCACAGAGTAAGTCCAAATCTACTCTATAGTTGTCACTACTAAGCTGGGTGAGGCTGTTCAAATACAATTATATTTTATAGTCGAAATGAGTTGGATTTCGAATAATTGTAGGGATAAACGAATTGTAATAAATTGATTGCATGAGTGAATCACTACAGATGCTTTTGCGGACACGTGTAATGTATTCAAAGAGGCAATTGAGGGGTTTTCAAACCGGCAAGCTAAAGCAACTTTAGATCCAGATGATCATTTCTTACTAACAATAAAAGGATTGATGAAGGATCTACCTGTAGATGTGAAAGAGCAGTGTCGCATTGACATGCTGAGTTATGTTACCAATTTAAGGAACAAACACTTAAGCAATTAATTGTCTAGTAGTTTCTCGCCATATATTAGACATCATATAGTACATATGGTATATTATGAGATCTTACCAGACAATTATGCCTTATATATATATATATATATATATATATATATATATATATATATATATATATATATATATATATATATATATATATATATATATATATATATATATATATATATATATATATATATATATGTGCCTGGAATGTGATATATGTAATTTATTTTTTTATAAAGACTATAATAAAAACAATTTTAAGTTTTTTGTTAATAAAAATTATGTTTTTATTTAAAAAATTGAAAATAATTACGGCATCCAGCTTAAACGCCCCTCGTTATTGTCGTAGTGACAAACACTATCTCGGATTTTTATAGCTTTGCTGCCCCCTAATATGTGCACATTCCGTGAAGGTTGTACAGATTTTAGGCTTTGGTTAATTTCTTGCCTCCATATCCCTGATTGTACATTATGGTTGTCATCTTCCCAATCCACAAAATTTGGAGGTAAATATACTTTGTTTGCCTCTTTGTTTAATCTTAAAAAATTGTGCATCGCGACACAGGCCAACACAATTTTTTCAGCGTTTTCCGGTAACATATATAATGTTATCAATAGAATTCGCCATCAAGCAACTAAAATGCCGAACGCATTCTCTATAGATCGCCTCGCACGAGATAAGCGCTTGTTAAATGTTTCTTTTTCCTTTGACAGACCAACATCCGGATATGTTTTCATAATGTTGGGTGTCAAAGGAAACGCTGCATCAGGAACGAAGAAATGCGGAATAATATGTGCTGTGCCTTGAATTGTACTTGGCTCTGGAATCAAGAGCTCGCCCTTGTTGAGTCGCCTACCAAAGCGGTTTTGCTGAAGATTCCTATAAAAAGAAAGAAAATTGGAATAAATGCAAATCTTGTGGATGGGTAATTAATATTACCTCCATCGTGCTGCGATCCGTAGGCCCGCACATCTATATGTGTGAACATATACTGGGCATCGTAAGCAGCTATCAACACGATGCTGTGAAATCCTTTATAATTAAAAAACTGGCTTCCGGTATCTGGAGGGCATTGTATTGCAATGTATTTGCCATCGATAGCACCAATACAATTAGGGAAGTTCCATAATTCTTGGAAATTCTCAGCAATTGTTTTTAAATCATTTAGATTTGGTTCCGTGACGTATAATCCGCCTAGTGCCCTCCATAAAGCGTCACATGTTTAATACACAATTAATCTAACTGTCTCTTTTCCGACTTTCCAGCTCCAAGCCAGACTTTGAAAAGAGCAACCTTGGGAAAGGTACCTATAAGTGTAAGTTTAATTATATTGCATTATTAAAGTTATCTAAATATTAGCAACTTACAGTAGAGTTAGAGCAAGGCGAAATTCGCAACTCAAAAGGTTTCGACTATTCTCAGTCATTTGTATTTGCATTAGTCCTAGCAACATCTGGAAAATTTCCCGCGCGATTCTAGTATGAATGAAAAATTGTTTTTCATCACAATTTTTTATTTCTGTAAAAGTTACCTAAAATATATTACATCCATAAAAGTGTGTACATTAGCTTACATCAATATTGTATTTAGATATATTTACCTTGAAATAGCCTAATCTGTTTCTGGTTCTATTAATTTTTCTAACCCCACAAGACCTTTTTTTTTCTATCTTGTCTTTCATTTCCTTCAGAGCTTTCAATCCTTTCAAGAATATAAACAGCTCTTCCAACTCCTAAATTCCTTGGAGATTCATTTTATACGTATTTAAAACCAAAAAAATAATCATGAAATTGAATGTTGAATGCACACTAATTGAATTAATATCTGTAATAAATTTTTGATTTAACCTCAATTTTTTGTGTCAAATTTTATTTCTAACAGATTCGCTGGTCGGTCTGTCAAAATTTCCGTAATAAAATAGTTTCGTTAAATTCCGTAAGGTTTTCTTACGAATTCTTAAAGACCCGCTGGTCCAGCCTTTAGTTTGAAAAGTCTTCTGAGGCACACAGCATAAGTATCAAATAAGTATTCGTTTCGAAAACAGTCTAAGTAATCTTATTTAAATAAGGCTGTTTTCGAAACAAATACTTATTTGTGGAACCTAATTTATTTAATTTAATTTCTTATGGAATAACTTAGGTTCCACAAATAAGTATTCGTCTCAAAACAGCTTTAGTAATCTTATTTAAATAAATTAGGTTCCACAAAGAAGAACATATGTAACTGAAAAAGGGTCTTGCTTAGTTTAATTAAATTAGTCGCTTGAAGCAACAAAACATAAATGAATGAAATGTTTATATTAAAACGAAGAACAAAAATATTGCGCTTTGCTTTTATAATTTTCGATAAAAATAACTGTATTTTTTTTATTTATCAGAAAAGTTTAGTTCAAATTATGATTGAATTATTTTTTTCTTAAGAAAACAAGCCACGAATTATTTTTTCGATTAATTTTCGATTTTTTTAGAGCTCCCCTGTTTTTCAGTCTAATATTTACGTATTTAATTTGTTCGAGCTAAAATTAAAGTCTAAAAAGAAAGTATGCTTTTACATGCCGTTGTCCTATCAATGTTTGTTTACACGCCACCGAAACACTATTTTACATCAAGGTGGCAACCCTGTTGGCCCAATAGGATTCCGTTAGTAGAAAGCTCCAGACAGAGGCTTGGCCGTAGTATAGTACCTGACTAAGCTCAGGTTGGGATGTGGAAAAATGTCCCTAAGCATCTGCGAAGGTAGAATAACCGCGTAAGGTAGGAAGGAATTTAATTAGATGCAACGGATCTTATCTTCGGTCAGCCCTCAGCATGGGACAACCATGGAACCTCACCTGTCATCTCACAACCGAGTTTTTACTCGGTCATCCTAAAAAATATAACAAAAAAACCAGAAAGATCTGGACGAAGAGAGAGAGAGAGAGAGAAAGAAAGAGAGAGAGGAAAATTGAAATACCCGAAATAAATAGTTGAAATAAAATATAAATAAAACTACTAATCGTAATTTGCGAAATATTGATCGGCGAAAAATTATAAATGGAGAAAATTCTAGTGGCACCACAATGGTGCCACAAAAAAATGGGTCGAAAGGACCGACATATGAACCAAAATTATTTACACTATTACCAATATTGGTTGGTATATTTTTTTGACTGAAATATCTTCGTTGGCTCCGGGCTCCCAGTCAAAAGCAGCTCAGTCAAAAAAGAAACGAGTTTCGATCAAAAAATAAAAGGTAACCGAGTCAAAATACCGAACAAACGGCGCAGTGGTTAAAGCTGCGGCGTTTAGATCGGGAGGTACCGGGTACGAACCCCGACAGGGGCGGGATGCAAAAGGGATTTTTCATTTTCTGATAACGATCGGTAATGAGCATGAACACAACTATGGTCCCCTGTTGAGAGTGCAGAATCCTTTCATGTCAGCACTATAGGTTGGCAAAAAGCAATGCAAGATGCAGGTGGTTTATACAAAGCGGGTCTATAGCCGTACGTCCTCGATTTGGCTACTACTGCGTAAAGTAGGACGGTAAAATTAAACTGCGAAAAAGATTGCATAGATTAAAAAAATAAAAAAAAAACCCAGTCAACATATTTTTATTCTCAAATGCGGGCAAAACACCATTTTTTTGGGCTGAAGTTCCGTTTTAAACAGAATTTAATCATAAAATTTTTATGGGAAATTATTTGACTGAAATGCGTTTCGTTTCTTGACTGGTATTCCCGGAGCTGTCACATATCAACATAAAAAGAAACTCGTTAATACGGTTTTTGAGAAAATCTCTTTGGCAGTTTTCTCTTCCACTGTAACAAACGGAGTCGGTCATTACAAATTTATGGTCAAAATACTTATTTCACCTTAAGACGGCCATATTGGTTCCGCCTTCTTATATCGTATATTTCAATATGGCAAATAAAGATATCGGGAAATCATTTTAATTTAAGTTAATTTTTTCCCGGCAAAATCTATTATTAAATTAAATAAATGAGTATCGAGGCTGTTGTGTTTCAATACCTTCACCGATTAACCTAATTCAAGATGAAACGTTTCCTTTAATATCCACAAGATACCCAGATTATCACGAAGTCATCTCCGTATTTCACTGAAGGCACTATGCACTGGGAAGCGTCATTCTTTTGCTACTCCGTCATACGAAAACTCATCTTTTGATGCCGAATAGTCAATTTAATTTTAGACTCATCAGTGCAAAAAGTGTTCTATCCCTTACAAGTCCACAGAAGACATTTTTCTGATAAGCAGCACGAATAAGTGGCTTTTTCGCAAAGCGGTCAAACAAATTCGACATAACATTTTTCGGCCCCAGTTCGTTCCTCGCAAATTTCAACGATTTATCGTAAACATTTTGTCCCGTTTACTAGTAAGAGTAGTGCTTGCTTGGGTGTTTAGTCTAAATATAATAATTTGACTTCAAAATTCGATCGAAAGTTTTTACGAACGTTCCATTTTTAGTAAACATTTATCACACATATTAAATTAAAGTGCCTTTGAGATAGCGAAATTATTTAAATTGAATTTCCCTTCTTATTTTTAGTAACAGAAACAGTTGATTTCCATTGCATTTTCGGATGAAAAAAACTTTAATTTGGATGGTCCTGACGGGCATCAGTTTTATTTCCATGAGTTCGCAAATGCAACCCGGTTCCATTCTTGCTTCCATAACATGTTGTTTATGGCAAATTCCAATCGGTTTGCTTTGCGTGATGCATTCAAAGGAGGTTTGTTTTTGGAGTTTTTTCAATTTAAGATGCATAGCTTTGTTAATCACACGTCGAACCCCGTTGATAAGCTAGCTTTGTCTCCGGTTTTGGCCTTAATTTTTGACGCTGATAAGCATCAATTTGAAGCTGATCGAATAATCGCCCGTTTATCCGTGGGATTTGTAGCCTCTGCAATGAGTCCATTTTTACCATAATTTTAAATATTATTGATGAAGGATCCAATAACGGTTTTCCCTCTACCAATTTTTCCGCTATTTGACGATATGAGAATCCTTCTTTCAAAGAAAAAATCAAGACTAATTAACAAAGGTTTTTACCGTACCTTCCATAACCTCACTATTCACTACTGGTCGTAATCAAGTGGCGCATTTAAATTGCATGTTTTTTTGACTAGAATACGAATAACGAACCAAACAGAGGTAACGGTTTTATTGTTGTTATCTGTTTTACGGTTATTTCAAAAAGCAACAATTTACTCTCAAATGTATGTAGAAAATAATATTCTAATTGCAGAAATGTTGAAGTTATTGACATTTGAAATCAATATAATAGGTGGTCGTAATTAAGTGAAGCGGAGTGTACTATTCTAGAAGCCAGTGTCAAAAATGAAACCACCGATTATGCCAGATTTCCCCTTGTCTGCCTCAACCAATAACTCATTTTTGTTTTACGAAAATTATGATGAAATATAAATACCTGCGACATTGACTGATTGCTAAACCCACTAATTTGATAATTACAGAAAAAATTGTTTCATTTTTATTTGAAAGTGCTCTTATAATGAAAATATCACACCGATCAAATCTTGAATCGCACCCAACCTGTTACCATGTAATTTTTTTGTTACCTGTAGTTATTCTTACTATAGCTTGTGTAATATGTTTTCATTCATAAAATCAAAAATGAACGTTTGAATGGCATTCACGTATTAACAACAAAAATAATCGAAGAAAACGAAATTAAAAAATTCTTCTTCCGCTTGTGTAGAATGATCTCTACCGCTGTTGCTATGTATTAATAAAGCAGCGAATTACAATATTTTTTGAGGATTTTCTCGCACACTTCACTTGCAAATGTCTTCTTTTTTATTTTTAAATGATATTAAAGATGCAACAATAACTATTTTCTGTGTTTGAATTATTTTTGTATATTTGTACATACTTATTTATAATCTTTATTACAAACCATTAATTATTTATATTTGTTGTTTTATTATGTACCTAGTACTAAGTATATTACTGAATATTTTAGCATTGTGAAAAGAAAATAGGCGGCATTGTGGCGGTTTTACGAAAATCGTTTTTTCGATTTTTTGTATAAATTTATAAAAATTTATTTTGTACTAATAATGTTTTGGACCCTCATGTAACTTGATCTAATAAAAGACACTTTGTTTAATCATTAAACCTAGCTGTCCTGGCACTTGCAATTGTATATCAAAAATATCTGGTTCACTCAATAATTAAAATTTCGGGGTGCACAGACAAGCAGAATGAGGTGAAGTGGATTGTAGGTAACAAAAGTTGTACAGTCCTATTAAAGTACTAACTTTCAACTTGAGAAATAAAAATACACTTTAAATTAGTTTTAATATAACTTAGAAACGTACTTAAATTTAATAAGAATCTTTAATACAAAATATTGTGACATTTTAATTAATCTCTCTTTTGCAAAATACGTCTATATTTTATTGGTTCACATTTTACATTTTTAAAATTTCAAAACAAAATTTTCCACCATACCCTGATAAACGATTGTTTATTGTTTATTTGTTGTTGTTTCTTTTTACAAATATTTTGAAACAGTGAAAAAAATTGCTAAAATGCGAAGCTGTACAAAATAAAAATTAAAATAAAAACTTAGAGCTCCGACTCCAGTTCAACAGCCCTGCAATTTTTCATCCATGATATTTTTAAATAGAAAAACTTGCCCTTACAACGCAATTTTTTTTTTTTATATTTAAATTTAAAAAATATGGTCACCGTATTTTAACGTAACACCACAGACAAATATAAACAGATATGAAAAGTTCACACTACTCAAATGTATATGAATGATATTACTTACAATTTTCGAACAGTTGCCAGAAGTAACACCCGAGAACGAGAGGTTTGTATCGTTTACTTTAGAATGTTTTCTCTTTCTAGTTTCGCACAGTTAAAATGCAATCGTAATTGTGTTAGCAAGATCGTTTTTTTTGTACATACATAAATGAAATATATTTGTTCTACTTTATCTAATGTTTTCATGCATATAACCATTTCAAAAATTTCTTTTTAAAATACAAGAACAATTTTATATTTGTTAATTGTTGGGACATTTAACGTTTCCATAAATTTCGAGGTATTTAATACGACATTAATTTAATTTAGACTATCACAAAATCATTTCCACAAGTTTATTTTAAAAATAATAATTTTCCGAACAAATGGTAAATTCATTATTTGTAATACATTGATAATAAACTAATTTATTCATACGTACATATAAATCAAAGCATTAATTTATGTGAAGAAATGTACCAACTTTCTTCTCGAACTTAGTATTTTATGATTTCCATATTCTATTTAAGGACATTGTGTGTGTATGCTTCGTTACAATTTTAATGGATTATTTGGTTTTCATATGGATTGGCTCGCTTTACTTTTAGGTACATCAAAAACCAAAACAAATGGTGTAGTCTAGTAATTGTAGTTTGAGAATCCATTTTTGTTGAGTTATATTATATTAGTATTAGTGTTATGTCGCCGATAAAACACGATATGAAATAAATATTCAAATTTTCTATTAAAATATTTATTATATAAAACTGACTTACACACTGACGCAAGTCAATGTACATTTGTTTTATGATATCTGGCTTGAATGAGAACCGCAAGGCTTGTACCAGACATACATTATACATTTTTGTGTACATACATTTTTGTAGTAGGGATTTTTCATTTATTATGAATTATGATTCGTTATGTAACTGTTTTCATATGATGTAACAAAAATTATTTCGCTTAAATTTTTTGAAGTCAACGTATTTTATTTTGGAATCTACCTGTTATTTTTGTTGATGTGTATATATTTAGAAAATTTAAATGCATTTAGCATTGCTTATACGTGCATACATCTAGACGTATTGTGACCTTGAAAATATTAATATTTCTGTTTTATAATTTTTATTTCGATATTTATGAATTTATGCTTAATTGATGATGAGATTGGCTCTCAAAATTAAAATTTGTAGAGAAATTCTACAAAGGGACGTCGACGAGTAACTTTCTTACTTTTGGTTTTAGAGTAATAATGGACCTTTAAATTTGACGGCCAATCTAGAGGGACGGTTTCTGATTGCATTTACATACACTGTATCAAAAAATTGTCCGTACAGCACTCGGTTAAGAAAACATTGATAAAAAAAACAATTACAAATCAAACAAAAAATTCAGTTTTAATTTTTTTAAACTCAAATTACATTTAGGAACCTGAAAATAATAATAATCATGATATAAATTAATTTACTTTCACGTTTGATATGATTTACTATTTAAACCGCGTAAAACGATGACAAATAATTGTCCATACACACTAAGAAATTGAAGTTTCATAATTTGATTACCATAATCAACAATAGTTGTGAAACTCGATAAACATGAAATATAAAAAAGAGACAAAGTTTAAGTGAAATAGAATTATTTACATATTCTATTTTGATGGCAATTTAATCGCTATCGCGATAATCGTTTTGTCTGTCAATGATATAATACCAGTATCATATTCTAGAATTATTATTCTACATAAATTTAAAGCCCGAATCCCGTAAAAAACACCTCTTTAAAAAAAATTAATTTTACTCAAATATATAAAGAACATTTTTAAAGTGATTATGTATACTGTCTCAAAAAATTGTCCGTACACTCCTCAGTTAAAAAAACATTGATAAAAAATACAATTACAAATCAAACAAAAATTTCAGTTTTTGTTTTTTTTAAACTCAAATTACATTCAACAACCTGAAAAAATACTAATTATCATGATGCAAATTAATTTACTTTTACGTTTGATAAGATTTACTATTTAAACATCCTAAAACGATCTCAAATAATTGAGGGGTATAGAATCAATGGCGGCAATCCCCATTTTTTTCATTTTTGAGATATTTGATGAAAACTGTTTTGGACATTTAGAAATAAATTGAAGAAAATAGTTAATGTTCAACATTTACCTAATTTTATATATTTTCACTATATTATATCGATTAGGCTCAAAGCTGATTATTAGTGTTGTAAGTTTCCGGTTTTGATACCAAGTAGGGAGGTTGTCGTATTTGTTATTAATAGAATGCACAAATAATTTAGTTTTCTTGTTTTTAAGTAAAAATATAGATTATTTATGTTTAAAATTAAATTATATTTTATTCAAACTTATAAAAAATTCCAATTATATATGGCGGAAAAATATATATAAACATTATTTTAATCAAATTTCAAGTACATAAACATTATTAGATTAAAATTCCTGATAGTTCAGGTACGAAATCACATTCCTCGGCTTTATTAAAGACGTTTGTTTTACTCGAATCTTCATAAGATTCGTTAGCACTCAATAATTCTTTGTAGTATTTAAGGTTGCTTATCACTTGCCAGTTTGGTCCATAGTGCTTGAGTAATAAATTGCTTACATCCCGCAGCATGAGTGGATTTATATGTTTTGCACTGGCTTTGATTTCATCGGGTTTTTTTGCCAATGTCGATTTTCCCACTTTTGTAATTGATTTAAAGACACAAAAGTCATTTTTATAATGAATTTTACCTCTAATTCAAACATTATTTGAAGCTGCTGGTCGTTTTAAATAGTATCGTTTACATTCCTTTAATCGGAAGTGCCATGATCCTGGTGGCTTTATATTTTGTTGTGTGGTACTTTTCCAATCCATATTCACTCAGTCTTCTCCCAAATGCACTATAGTGGCAGATTCCGCAAAAATCACAATACATTCTGTAGATCCGAAATTACTTCTCTTTGTCTTATTTTTTTCTCGATATGGCCAAATACCCTATCCGATGGTTAAAATGAGTGCCCGACAATAGGAAAAACCAATTCTATATTTCGAATGTTTTTGAGGTGCCTTGAACGATAACCATTTACGAACCATTTCATGAATAGAGTTCTTGTTTTGGCCGCTACACCCGTCTGCGACAAGACGGGTAATTTTATGTGAATTATCAATTTGAATTTTATTTAGACAATCAAAGACAGCTGATGCTATTTCGTTGGATCCTTTGTCGAATTCATCTTCGGTCCAATAGTATGAAAACACATTTTCCTTTAATAAATTCGATTTCGAAGAGCCCGTTACAATTACAAAATTGTACATGTATAGCTGTCTCGAATAATACGCCGTTTGATCAGGCACTTTCAGTAAACAAAGATTTTTTTGGCAATCGAATGAAAGTACGAAACATCTTATGTGGGTTGTTTTTGTTGAATATTTTTAATTTTTTGGCCGTCGGCGTTTTGTATCGCCTAAAGTTCAATGGGTAGTGATGAATGAATCTTGGATTAGTTTATCTGGTGTTGCATAAAATTGTTTATTAAACATTTGAATGTCAAGCATTTTTAACAATCTGCACTGATATGTACCCGATATGTTCCCACACTGCGGATAGGTGGGCAAATCTTTCGAAGAATACTTAAAACATTAAAAATTAAAAAGATAATGAACACATTAAGTTCATTAATTGATAATAATCCACAAAATATATTTTGACTAACCTTAGTTATTTTGCAATATTACGTTGCCATTTCGATTCTTGCCTTATTCGTTTTCTTGCCTTTGACGGTGATACCGGTGACGCATTTTTTTCCATTATTTTATTAACAATTTATTATATAAAATTAATTAAATATAAAAATTTTTTCACACTAAAATTATCTTTTTAGAACTACACGTGTGTCGACATTAAGAGAGAATGACAAGAATTTCGTTAAAAAAAGTAATATTGCACAATTAACTGTTTTTCACCGAAATAATTCTCTACAATTGTTTCGATTTGTTAAAAAGGAGATTGCCGCATTTGATATTGAGTTGTAATAGGAGATTGGCGGTTTTAAATTTAACGCTACATTTCCAACTCAAATTTTAATGTGATTCTGCAGTTTTTGAAACAGAGTAATAAAAGGACATGATAGAGGATCGATTATTGAATAGTATGACATGCCAAACTCATTTTAAAAAAAAAATGGAGATTGCCGCCATTGTTTTTACAACCCTCAATTGTCCATACACTTGCACTTTTGTGAAAATTAAGATAAGTTACGAAATTTTTTGTTGCGAAAATGTTAATTAGTCGTACTTTTTTCATGGCGAATAAAATTACTGCCCAATTAAAAAATGGAGGTGTGGCCAACACGTTTGTTGTTTTTTATAATTTTTAAATTTTTTTTTTAAATTTTTATTTTTATTTGTTTTTGATTTTTGGAAACATTTTATTTCAAGTACGAGTAGTTTTTTGTAAACCTTATACTTGTTAAGATATTTGCAAAATAAATTTTCTGGACCAAGGGAGTGGCCACTTCCGGTTAGCCGATTTGGAGTGAAATTCATTGGGACCTCCCAATTTATCAAAAAAGCTTAAATCTGAAGTTTCAGTTCGATTGGTTAAACCATCTGGGCTGTAGAGAGGACACAGACAGACTGACAGACAGACACCATTTCGAAACCCACTTTATCGAACTCAGGGGACCTCAAAACAAATAAATCTCTAATTATCTCAAGGTCCAAAATTTTCATGATTACTATAGTTTATTTTACTAGAGTAAAAGAAAGTAAAATGTGTGATTCTTTTACCAAAAATAGTACAGATATTTAAAAGTTGACTATTAAATTGGAAAGTGAAGGTAAAAGTTTATAGGAAATTTCCAAAATAACTAATCGCCCGTGATCTTCGATTCATTATAACACCCAGAACTCCCAAAAAATCAAATCGCTAGAGATTTTTGTTGGGCGTGATCGCAACCGAGAGCTGAACAGACATCAAATCAAATAGAATCGAAGGCATAGTGCTCCAATAATCGCTGCTAAAGTTTATCAAAGCAAAAAAGGAGCGATAAGACCTCAGACAATACGCAATATTTTGCATAAACAAGAGTATCGTCGATGTGCGACACGCAAGAAATGTATTTGCCGATAAATAAAATATTAAAACCACATGGAACATGCATTGGGATATGTGAGTGAGCCCGAAGTGTTCTAGGAAAATGTTGTTCCCTCGGACGAAAGTAAATTTAACGTTTTTGGTTCAAATGGGCGAGTTATGTTGTCGCGGAAATCCAACACTGAACTTGAGTAAAACATGGTGGTGGAAGTATAATGGTTTGGGGAGCTTTTAGCTGAAAGGGTTAGGGACATTTGACCTTCATTGAAACCATAATGAATCGGTTTAAATATTTGGATATTTTGAAGGATAATTTGTTAATAAGTGTTGAGAAGGACACGGAATAAATTTTCGTTCCTTATATGACAATGCCTTGAAGCATTCGTCAAAACTGATCAAGGTATGGCTATTGTACAATGTAAAGTCAATACTTCCTTATCCTCCCCAGTCACCAGATCTCAACCCGATTGATAATTTGTGCCATTATTTGGAGCGAAAGATCCATGAACAGCAAATTAATGGTAAGGAACAATTAAAAGGGTCGTTGTGAATGAATGGGCCAAAAATTCCACAGAAATAACCCGGAAGTTGGCTTTCTTATTGAAAAGAAAGTTGCAACGTGTCATTGCATGAATAGGTTACAACACCAGACCTAACTTTTCTACCAAATTCCCTCATCTTCTTTGTGTGCATGGACAATTATTTGACATCGTTTTAGGCGGTTTAAATAGTAAATCATATCAAACGTGAAAGTAAATTAATTTACTCGTATATCATGATTAATAATCATGATATAAATTAAATTACAAGAAAACTAAATTATTTGTGCATTCTATTAGTAACAAATACGACAACCTCCCTACTTGGTATCAAAACCGGAAATCTCCATTTTTTATCCTTAACTTACAACACTAATAATCAGCTTTGAGCCTAATCGATATAATATAATGAAAATATATAAAATTAGGTAAATGTTGAACATTAAATATTTTCTTCAATTTATTTCTAAATATCCAAAACTGTTTTCATCAAATATCTCAAAAATGAAAAAAATGGGGATTGCACCATTGATTCTATACCATTGATTCTAAAAATTAAAACTGAATTTTTTGTTTGATTTGTAATTGTTTTTTTTATCAATGTTTTCTTAACCGAGTGCTGTACGGACAATTTTTTGATACAGTGTATGTAAATGCAATCAGAAACCGTCCCTCTAGATTGGCCGTCAAATTTAAAGGTCCATTATTACTCTAAAACCAAAAGTAAGAAAGTTACTCGTCGACGTCCCTTTGTAGAATTTCTCTACAAATTTTAATTTTGAGAGCCAATCTCATCATCAATTAAGCATAAATTCATAAATATCGAAATAAAAATTATAAAACAGAAATATTAATATTTTCAAGGTCACAATACGTCTAGATGTATGCACGTATAAGCAATGCTAAATGCATTTAAATTTTCTAAATATATACACATCAACAAAAATAACAGGTAGATTCCAAAATAAAATACGTTGACTTCAAAAAATTTAAGCGAAATAATTTTTGTTACATCATATGAAAACAGTTACATAACGAATCATAATTCATAATGAATGAAAAATCCCTACTACAGAAATGTATGTACACAAAAATGTATAATGTATGTCTGGTACAAGCCTTGCGGTTCTCATTCAAGCCAGATATCATAAAACAAATGTACATTGACTTGCGTCAGTGTGTAAGTCAGTTTTATATAATAAATATTTTAATAGAAAATTTGAATATTTATTTCATATCGTGTTTTATCGGCGACATAACACTAATACTAATATAATATAACTCAACAAAAATGGATTCTCAAACTACAATTACTAGACTACACCATTTGTTTTGGTTTTTGATGTACCTAAAAGTAAAGCGAGCAAATCCATATGAAAACCAAATAATCCATTAAAATTGTAACGAAGCATACACACACAATGTCCTTAAATAGAATATGGAAATCATAAAATACTAAGATCGAGAAGAAAGTTGGTACATTTCTTCACATAAATTAAAGCTTTGATTTATATGTACGTATGAATAAATTAGTTTATTATCAATGTATTACAAATAATGAATTTACCATTTGTTCGGAAAATTATTATTTTTAAAATAAACTTGTGGAAATGATTTTGTGATAGTCTAAATTAAATTAATGTCGTATTAAATACCTCGAAATTTATGGAAACGTTAAATGTACCAACAATTAACCAATATAAAATTGTTCTTGTATTTTAAAAACGAAATTTTTGAAATGGTTAAATGCATGAAAACATTAGATAAAGTAGAACAAATATATTTCATTTATGTATGTACAAAAAAAACGATCTTGCTAACACAATTACGATTGCATTTTAACTGTGCGAAACTAGAAAGAGAAAACATTCTTAAGTAAACGATACAAACCTCTCGTTCTCGGGTGTTACTTCTGGCAACTGTTCGAAAATTGTAAGTAATATCATTCATATAAATTTGAGTAGTATGAACTTTCCATATCTGTTTATATTTGTCTGTGGTAACACTTTAAAATACAATAAAACGGGGAACCTAGAGAATAAGAATGTTTTGTATGCCCTTCATGGATTATCCACTGAGCGAGTGCATCAATATATTCTCCTGCCAACAATGATCGTTGAAATGTATTAAAACTACAACGTATGGATCATCGACGAGATGTTGCATCTACTATTTTCGTATACGATGTTCTGACCTTCGAATAGATTGTGACGAGTTAGTTGCTCGTTTCAATATCCACGCTCCCATACGCTCTTTGCGCGGTCGCCGTTTGCTACATATTGATCATGTCTCTACGAATTTTGCACTTTCGAAACCAGTCTTTAGAATGTCGCGGCTTTTTAATTCAGTATACGATATTTTCGACTTTAACATGACAAGAAATTCCTTTAAAAATGAGTTGTTTAAATTTCTGTCTAGATAATTGTTAAATTTTGTTTTTTTATGTTTACTTATCGATTGTATATATTTACTGTAGGTAATAAATAAATTAATAAATAATGAAACCTAGAATTTGTTCATTAAAATGAATAAATAAGTAAAGACTTAAATGTAAAAGAGCGATTAACAACAAATGTATTAACTTTATTACTATCCACAAGCAATGTTAATAATAAGAAACTGTGTGTTATGACGACTTTATCGAGGGGAATGGGTCTGATAACTATTAAATCTTGACATGATTTCGGAAAATTCCATATTGGATGATTTTGACAAACTTGGAGAACTGTAGGTGAACGCGTTTTACCAGATGAGAATAAAATACGGAAACTGATTATATTACAAATATTTCTAAAAAATTTGAAACACATCACTTCAAAATTTTATAGATTTGTAAATAATACGTTTGTTTAATTGACGATTGGAGGGTCTCGATTTTTATGTATCTACTTCATTTTTTCTATTTTCCGCAAGAGCGCTGATAGCACGTTTATTATGGTTGCGTCGCAATTTGTATGTACCCGCGTCAATTTTTCTATCTTCCGTAAGAGGCGCATTGCCTACTTTTACAATCGTCAATTGAAAAATTACAAATTTTCAAAATAGCCTCCATGAACATCAATATACATAACTTTTAACGTTTACTAAAATTATCAACAGCAGTTTGAAGCATTTTAGAGACATTTCATCCCAGACCTTAACAATGGCAGCACGTAATGACTCCAAATTTTTATGTAGTACGGCGCAGGGTTTAGTTTCAAAGTACTATATACCCAAACAAAATCAAGGATTTAAATCGGGAGAATTCGGTGACTTTTGCACAAAACAGTTTCGCGATTTATTTAAAGATTAATTTGATTTACGGATCTCGGTTATTCCGATATTTGATGACGTTCGGGGCTATGGACTGTTGATGATGAGCAGACACCCTCTATATGGGCAGTTCGAAGAACAACCTAACTCCCGGTATCGTTTTATTGCTTTGAAGACCATTGAACGTGGAAGATGAAGACGTTCCTCAAATTGTTTTCACGACTTTCTAGCTTTGTACAGTTCGATAATAGCGAGCTGACTTTTTTTAGACACGATAACTCAAAAAATAAAAGAACGGAGAATGATTTTTTTAGCTAGGCTTTATTTTAATGTTAACATGTATATGTCTGACGGAAGTTAATACAAAATTTCAAATTTTTTGGAAAATTGCGAATTACCCAACCTACTCTAAAACAACTCTTTCGTGTTTTCGAATTCATCGTTGATTAGTCTACAGATATTGTTTCTTAGTGTTACTCTTATATTTGCGGAGAGTTCTCATTATTCTTTATGGTGCTTTAAAAAAATTTAAACAATGAGTAACATAAATTTCATTAGCATTTCGATCAAATGTCACTCGTTCACCTAACCAAAAACCGCTCCCCAAAAACTAAAGGAAAACAGCAAACATACTATATGTCGATGGATACATATACTCGAACGAGTACATAAATTCCATGCATCAAAACTATAAATCGTATTTGAATTTGTTAAGATCTTAATAAAATTTATTTCAATGTGTATCTTTGTATTGATTGAAATGTAATTTATTTCATGTAATGGTTCAGTACCATCTATAAGACAAAACGAGAAAAAAGAAATTGAATATTTCTTACCACATAACCACTTCCACACATTTTTTTTTATATAAATATAACGATTAAGAATCTAACAACAAGTAGTTTTGTACTTGATCATCATCATTACACATATTAAATATAAATAAAAAATGCAATCGGTATTTAAATTTAATTAAGACTTAATTATTAATATTTTTTTAAATTTTAAGTATTATTTATTTTTAGTTTACCGTGCTGTTAGTTTGCGCATTTGCCGGTGTAGTTTTGGGATTACCACAAAACGCGTATAACTACAATGCACCACGAAATTATCAAGCCAAACCCCAGGGGCAATTCCAACAAAATCAGGTAGGTCACATAGCTAAATTAAATGTAGAAGTAAAAGTGAAAAAATTTCTACTTTTACGATAAAAATAATATTATATAATTTTTGGTCTTCTTATTCTTCTTGTACATGCTAAGTAGATAACTTTTTAATTAAAAAATTAGAATGCAAACAGACCATTACAAAGGTTATTGTGTCAGTAAATTATAAGTTTCTTATTCCACCGCAACCGAACACAATCGAATATAAATTTTGATTTGTTCTATAGATTGGATCAAATAACTTTTAGTCAAATTCAAAGTAAAATCAAAATCATTTAGCCAAAAATGAATACTTGAAGCACCATCAAAACTAAAGCACATGGGTTCCAAAAACATTTTTATTTTGCTTTCTGCGAAACAGACAAGTATGGGGATGTAATAATATCCTAAATACTCTAACAACATCAAATCGATATTTATGATTATGAAAATATTATCTGTCCGCTCAAAACTGAACGAATAAAGCTTAACGATACCATCTGTTACATAAAGTCATTAGTTTATTGACCCAAATATACACGCTATTAATCATATGAACATTTCAGGGACCTTCCGGTCAATCACGCAACAATGTCCCAATCACATCGTACACCAATGAGCTAAACTATGATGGCAGTTTCAAATACAGTTACACCAGTGGAGATGGTCAACAACAACAAGCGGCAGGTTATCTCAAAAATGCCGGACAAAAAGATGCAGAAGCACAAGTTGTACAAGGATCCTTCTCATATACATCGCCCGAAGGCCAACCAATCAATATTAATTATGTTGCAGATGAAAATGGTTTCCGCGCCGAAGGTGCTCATATTCCTACACCACCACCAGTACCAGCAGCAATTTCGCGTGCTCTCGAATACATTGCCAAGAATCAAAATTCACCACAAAATGCAATATTATATCAACAGCAATCACAGCAACAGCAACAACAATACAATCGAAACGCATACCAACCAAAACCATTCCCAAGTAATCCAAAGCCATACGGGCGGTACTAAATTAATAGGTGTAAATTAATAGGTATTACTATCATGATTTAAATAAGCAACTATTATACTTATATATGATTGATTAACAACCGCAACAACAAAATATTACAAAAACATTTAATAAAAGTTCAAAAAAAATTTAATTGTATTCTTCATTCATAGTGCTGCACTCTCTCGGCGAATAGTTAAACTTTAGAAAAATTATTAAGTCGAGTTTCAAATTTATTAAGTTAAGTTAAATAAACAGTAAATGTGAAAGTGAAATTATCGTTTTTATTTTTATTAACAAAAACGTTTTATGCATGATGTTAATTTCACGATTATTAATTGTACTACATACTTTTCTGTACAGTTTAATGCGATCATGACCCTTTTATACTAAAATCGTGTTTTACATTTACGTCAAGTTTGCAGCATTTGATCGTGACCTTGTTTTGTGATGTCAAAATGAGTTGTCGCGATTCGTGATTATTATATTTGAAGCGGTTTAGTTAGAAAATATGCATTCCACGATGAAATATTATATTACACTGCAAACACACATGGCAAGGACAACTTTGTCTAAAATGTATCAATAAGTTAAGTAAACTGGACCCAGGCGGCATCGGCAATAGGGAGATCACATGCACAAATCTAAATTTTTTCGTAATTTTATATAACAAAACGGCAATTGGGAAACGGCTCGTTCAATATCATACTTTTTCTTGTATATTTGACTAAAATATTTAACATATCAACGAGCACAAAATACACAGAAAAACTCGTCATTGATGGTCTTGATTATCATACTAACGTCAATTTTATCGGTCGACTTACAACCGAGAAACTTAAACAAAAGTTAATTCTATCTCATATTGTTTGTAGAGTAGATTGGCATCAAAAACTATTCGATAATTTCATATAGTAATTAACCTATGATTCTAAAAAAACCTAAGAAATTTCACGATTTGCTTCTGTATTATACCAATGCTAGAGCTAGGTAGCGAACTTGAAAAATTAATTTTTTTCACATTCAATATTTTGAGATTGTAGCGACGATATGTATAACTACAATAATTATTAATTGAGACTAGTATTAAGGTGATGATCGTAATAAGTGTGGTAAAAAGTCATGGTAGTACATCGCATAATCAAAGTTCCATTCATCGCTACATAAAAAGGAGTTTATAATAATTTTATTTTTAATTTGATTTGGTTCGATAATTGGTCAGCTAAACAAATAAGGATTTCTGAATCTAATTATTTTTAGATACCTATCATACGTTTGTCTATAGAATCTAAAAGCTTTCGAATTGGTTTATGTAGTATTTTATAAGATCCGGAAATTTTTTGTCGAACTTCTCTAATAACTATAAGTTAGGCATCGGCACACGCAGTAAAGTTATGTAAATATTTGGTTTGTGTCCAAATTTACGTAGGCCATAATTCATTCGTGACAGAATGTTACTTGAACTTGAAATTTAAATAAGGGCATCCTTTCAAATTTATTTTCCGCCAAATTGGTTACAAGTTTACGGCCAGGTTTGAATTAGAGTATTTATGAAACCACAAATATTATGAACTATTGTGGTATTTTCAGCAGGCAATTAAAACTAAATTAATATTCCAAAATAAACCCTTGTAATCAACAACAAATAAATATGAGCGAAACTAATAATTTTCAATCAATCTATTTATTCATCAATCTTTTTATTCAAGTCATGTTGACGAATATTGTCGCACACATTGTTCAACTGTATAACCAAAATAAATAAATAAATGTTTAATATCAAATAACCAGAAAATCAACCAAAATTACTAGCGTAAAACGCTTCGTTTACATGATACTAAAATCGAACCGATTGAGCTATATTGCCTATTAGACGTTGGACGAACTGGTTGTTCACCAATTACTAATAAAACCTCAATTTAATTAATTAAGAAATTGAAAATTATCAGCTTTTGGTGGATTCTCGATTCAACTGTATAGTCAACATGACCGACTTATTGAAATACATATTTGCTATGAGTGTTTGATTAAAAAATATCAAATTTTAATTATAAATTGACAGCTTAAATTACCACACAATTGATTAACAATTAATATTATGTCAAATAGCAAGACAGTATCAGACATATCAAAAATAATTTGTTTAAACTAATTTTCGATAAGACAAATCACCTTCAACAACGACAAATCACCTTCAACAAAGCAACCGATTATCTTTTAATCTTGTTAAATTAGTAGAATTAAATTAACTTTTTTTTTATCTAGATACTACATTGTTTATCTGGTAAATATTGGTGTATATATGCATAAAGCTTAAACCAAATAATTAATCTTAAATGCGAATAAGACATTTAATTGTTTCAGCGTTTTTGTCTTTTTGCTTATTTGTTTATCATAGTGCGACTTCGAGTTATGCCAGACAGCAATATTATTCAACACATTTTGTGTTTAGGTTTAAACTTTTATTTGCATATCGATGAAATAAAAACGAGATAAAATTTAGTTTCGGCCTTATCTTAATTCTGTTGAGTTTCAAACATAATAATTGAGGAGTGGAGTTGGAAATAACTTTGAAAAAAATAGTAAAATTTCGTACTCGGTTTGAAGTTATTGAGATAAAATTCCATAAAGAAAATACTATCCAGCGCCTTTAAAATAATCTAAAATAACTTTTGAAATTTTTGAAAATGTATGAGATTTTCGGAAGTTAATACAAAATTTCAAATTTTAGGAAAATTGCAAAAACTGAGGAAAAATCAATAAATTTATTCAACAAGGATAAACGTACCGGTGAATGGGGCTAGTATAAGATGGCCTTGACAGAATATAATCTCGACCAAACAAGATCCAAAAAGGAAACCTTAGAAGTACTACTAAATATCCACTTTCCAGATTCAATAGTGGAACGAGCCCAAGAGAACCCGCATGCCCATCCAAGTGAGGTAGCCCACGCACCACACAACAGGATCTGGAGTCTCTCTGGAAAAATGTTCACGCTCAGTAAGGTGAGATGGGCTTTGGCTCCTTTGCGTGACGCAGATGTTTCGGGCAAATTATGCTTTTAACTACATTCCGAAACCCTGGAGGAGAGTAAATGTGGTCTTTATACCAAAGGGAGAAGGTCGTCCGGACAATCAGCCCAAGGCATATCGGCCAATTATAGTCTTACATCGTTTCTACTGAAAACAATGAAAAACATCTAGGATCATCAAACAAGAAGAGAGATCTTCGTTTAAAACCCAGTACATCGGAATCAGTTTGCTTACCAAACTGGTAAATCTACTATATCGGCTCTTAGTGGCGTAGCTACGAAGTTGAAAGAGCGGTGGCTAACAAAGAGCCCTTTGTGCCTTTGTAAACATTGAGGGGGCATTTGATAATATATTCTATGAGTCGATAGAGAGGGCAGCAATGGAATAGGAGTTCCGCCTCCTACGGTTAGGTGGATCCGCTCCACGCTGAAATATCGCAAGATTACAGCAAAGTTAGGTGGCGAGTCAATAACCATCAGACCCGTAAAGAGATGTCTTCAGAGGGGCCTAAAATAAGACTGTCATTGTACCCTTTACTAGGAGGAAAATACTCGCGCTTACAGCTCCCTCGTTAAACGGTACCACTGTTCCTTTTTCCAAAGAGGTTAAATATCTAGGGGTCATCCTAATGCAATAACCATTCTGTCCTTTGAGCGAGGGTTAACGGTATGGTTTACGGCACAGGAGAGAGTTGGATTGCCCTCCCAGACCTTCACCTTAAAAAGATGGTACTAAGTGCTTCTGCATCTTGGAAGCGGAATCAACTGTGTCAATGACCAGCCATTTTCTGTCAAAAACTGTAACATCTAGGAGGTAGAACAATGAGCCAAGACAGTATGTTTCAAGTACCGGCAGTATTATCAGGTTCGTTAAGAGCCTAAACATTGACTGGACGGCTAATTAAGCAGAGTCCAAGCACAAAAGATTTTTTAGGTCGCAGGTGGCTTGAACTCCCACATGACCATACAGCAATAATAATACTATTGTCTCATGCACTGTACATATAAACCGTTACTTTTTTGTTTCAAGAATTGCAATAATTAACAACATCAGCAAATATGGCGCAGGCATTGAGGTATCACCAAAAAGTATATTCGAACCAGCGAGAAGTTTACTTAAAAAAGTTCTCGACCGTAAAAGGTTAAAGCATAATGAACTGCGATCAAAAAATGAAAAAAACAGATTTTTAGATTTTGAAGCAACCCTTTTTATGGAAACTATACTACATATATTGTGTCTTGTATATACATAAAATCAATACAAATAACAACGACCATTTCGTAATTTTGTTTGCTAATATACACTGGTGCGCAAAATTACCAAAGATATTTTCACTATAACTTTATTTTTGATTATTATTTATTCCTATTACAACTGACTTAATATAAATCATCTGTATAGAGATATAGCCCAATGGCTAGTCTCAGAGATTGTAACTATTTATATATGTACATACATAAATATTTGCTATAGTGGTATGGTTGTTAGGTCCTATTCTTTAGGTCTGTTGGCTTAATCCTTTGCAGACGTCTTACTGCCATCTAACTGTCCAGTATATGGTATATCTCTATGTATGCATGCTATCGGAGACATGAATCATGCTTGAGAACCATCCGTATTCCATCTTTAAGTCTCGGTGCATCTCTTCATTTCTAATATAACACGGTACATTTTCAAAGTTCCGCTGGAACATTGGAAGCCCCAAAGGTGTATACCTTAGCTCCGTAATGGTTTCTAAATTTGCCGGTATATTTCGCCGTATTCGCATAAGTAACTTGATTAGTGTTGATTATGATTGAGATTCTGTTACAATTGGTTTTACTAGTAAAATTCACATGGGCAGATTTGGTTTCATTGGATTTGATTCTCCATTTTTTCATCCAGTTGCTGACTGAATTAAGCGATGTTTGAAGTTTATTTGTGGCTTCTAGTACATTGTTCCATACTGCCAAAATTGCATTATCATCAGCATAAGTTGATATGATTGAATCTTCCATTGGTCTTACGTTCGGAGTATGCAGGAGGTACAAAACGGGACCCAATATGCTACCTTGCAGGACTACTGCTTACATTTTCTTCAGGTTCGAGTATTCTTTTCGAATGTTAAACGGAAATGCCTGTCAGTTATGGAGGATCTCAGAGTGGCATAATATTGTTTGGGAATGTCCCGCTTTAGCTTGTACTCCAATCCTTTATGACAAACTCGACCAAATGCTTGCACTATATCCAGAAAAACGCTTGAACATATCTCTTTCTTTACCAACTTCTATCCACCATTATGGGCTTCATTCCGTTCAGAAGCAGTTTTTCAAATATCTGCTTGCACTATATCCAAAAAACTTGCACTATATCCAAACGCAAATATCCAGAAAAACGCTTGAACATATCTCTTTCTTTACCAACTTCTATCCACCATTATGGGCTTCATTCCGTTCAGAAGCAGTTTTTCAAATATCTTCGAAATGGTTGGGAATATGGATATTGGTCTGAATGGCTAGTGTTGTACCTCTGGAACCCCAGTAAGTGTTTTTTGCATTGAAGCCACCGCCAATGATAAAACATCGCCCCATGTTGCTAAACAGTTCTTCATAATCTTCCCTTTTCAAATGATGTCGTGGCGGACAATATACTCCTGATATATTTACTTCTTTGTGCTTTGTAATTGTGATAGTTGTAACTTGCATAGATTCAATTTTCACTATAAATTTCTATTTTAATTCTATTTTATATATTCCTTAATAAAAATACCAGATCCGCCTCTTGCTCTTTCTAATGGATGAATGTCGTTTTAAAATATGTAGCCATGTATTTTGGCATATTAGGAACATACGTCAGTTTTTCGTAAATATAAAAATATTTTTAACTACTATTCTAAGCGTTTGTAAATTTATTTTTGAAATGAAATGAATCGCAATTTCTCTTTCGTGCTCAAGCGAAAGTCTTAATTTAATGCCAATTATTGTAAATTATACTGGTTCTTTTTTTTTGCACGATTCCTTATATTTTGCAGTTCTTTAGCCACTTCACATCCACGGTAATTTGCTGAATGTTGGCCCTTGCAATTAATACATTTTGCTACCAAGTTCCTATCTAAAGTGCACGTGCTCGAAAGGTGGTTACCAGCGCATTTGATGCATCCTACCACACGCCCACAGTATCTTTGGGCATGATTGAAGCCCTGACATTGTTTACACTGAACTCTGTGGTTTTTTTTAGAAACTAGTTAACTGCTAGTTTACTGCAACTGCTTACTGCAAAAAGTAAATTATTCAGAAAAGAATTTAAAATAAAAAGTCGTAGTAGCTTTTAGTAGCAATTACTGAATTTATTTAGGTTATCCGGAGAAATGGAGGGAAAATATTGCAAAACTGAAATTTATTTTGAAACTTTAATGAATTGTCGAGATATTTTCATTCATAACTCAAAATCGACAAAAACGCAGTTAATTAGTTTCTTAAAAAAAAACACAGAACTATCCTCACTGATTCAATTCTTCAATTATCATTTACAGTTCTATCTTTACTGATGATTTTTACAGCATCCTTAATGTCTAGACCTTTACTCTGTAGCTCTGCAATTATGTCGTGACTCTCGCTTGTTGGCTGTAATCCTCTAGCCATAACCTTAGCTGGTCTTTCGTGCTTGTCTTCATAAGTATTTCACTGAACTTTCTCAGTGTTAAGTTTATAGTTATTTTTCCATAAGTATATGAGTAAGGGATATAAACAACTTTTAAATTAGGCAACAACTTAGGCTTTTTAACAACTTTTAGTAGGCTTAGAAGCAAGAGGTATGTTACTAGGGTTTCTCAAAATGAGTCCCGTTTTCATCTGAAAAGTGTGACTGGAAGATACCGGACTTTTTTTCCTTTACTATTTAAACTTTATAATGTAACAGTAAAATCTTACAGAGATATTTTCGATATTCCTTAGATCCGAATGTAGAAAATTTGAATAACTCGCATAGAAGTTTAAGCATCAATAGCATTTTCAAGTCAAATTCAGGCTTATTAGAAAGAAACTATTTCTTAACCGAGATTCAAAAATAAATTTTAGATGAAGTTCTGGAAAATGGCTACTGGGAAATGAGCTTGGTTATTTATTAATCGATTATGATGAAATTTGATTTGTACGGTAGAAATAGGATTCTAAAATGATATTTAGAAGAAGCTCTGGAATATGGTCGATTAGGAAGGAACTTGACCGTTTCTTAACCGATTAAAACAAAATTCGGCGCAATGACCAAAATGCGATTCTAAACTGATTTTTACAGGAAGTTATGTAAAATGGCTAATTAGGAAGTACTTGGTGATTTCTTTAAAAGAAACGGGATTCTAAAACGAGTTTTAGGAGAAGTTCTAAATTATGGCCAATTAGGAAGGAACTTGGCCTTTTCTTAACTGGTTAAGATGAAATTCGGCAAGCTCGACGGAAAAGGATTCTAAAATGAGTTGTAGGTGAAGTTCTGGAATATGGGATTCTAAAATGTTTTTTGGATGAAGTTTTGAAATAAGGCCAATTTGATGAATATATGATGATACATATCTTCTTGTGGAGAAAAATCAAATTCCATATATAAACAAATTGTCACACATCATGTTAATATGCAATTTTATTATGTTGTTAAACTTATACCAAATTCGGACCAATTAAATGTTACATACATATGTATGTCCTATATTATGGTAGCACTAAAAGAATTTTGTCCAGATATCAGCACTAAAAACTCGTGAATTTAATTGCATTCCTCCAAACAATATAAGGTCAGATGCAGAATCATTATTCATTGATGCAGTAATTAGTTATAATTTAAACCCAATTAACTCGATTGCTAATAATCTGGAGACGTTATTAGATCTTGTCTTCACCAATGAAGTATAGATGCGTTTAAAGTAACTGAGTCACTCAATCCATTTGTCGTAAATGATATCAACCATAAATCTTTGGATTTTGTATTTGACACTACTGACTGTATGCCGAAATCAGAACACCTGCAACAAATCAAATAACACTTTAAGAAGACAAACAACGCTGGTCTGCGTGTTTATTTAGAAGCAGTGAATTGGGATGAGATTCTAAATGCAAAGGATGTGAATAAAAATATCGATAAATTTTATGAGATCTTACTACAAGGCTTTGAAATACATGTGCCTGTCTCCAATATATCACCAAATATTCACCATCCATGGTTCGATGACCGGCTTTAATATCTAAAAAATCGAAAATGTAAGGCCTATACTAAAATGATGAAATCATGTTTGGAAACAGACAAGCTGTCCTTTTTACAACACACCGAAGAATTTGATGTCTATTACAAATTACAAGTCTTATTTGACTGGCATCCACGAAAAAAATAGAACAAATCCAAAACAGTTCTGGAAATACTTTAGGTCATAACGTGAAATCCAGGGTACCCTGCCAATATCACCTTCAACAATATTAGCACCTCAATCGCCGAAGAGAGAGCGGACATATTTGACTATCGTATTTGTCTATCATATTTGACTATCGACCCAACGCCAATACTGATTACATTTGTAAAACAAGTAATAGCAACATATCAATCACTCCTCCAATCATATCTGATAAAGACATTCTATCAACTTAGAAGAGTTTTGGAGACGGTTGTGGGCCGGGCGATATACCCTCATCTATATTAAAAAAGGGTTCCGAGTATTTTGGTAAATCCTTTGTGGAAACCACTACTGGTTAAGGATTATTTCCCGAAAAAAGGAAAATATCTAAGATAACTCCAATGTCACATGTTACAATGTTACAGAGGAATATCAACTTCAGCATCAATTCCTAAATTATTTGAACTAGTTGTAAGCAATACTTTTAAATCAACACTAATGTGCCATGTATCTGTCAACCAGCATATTCATGCCTGGTAGGTCTACATCTATCTATTAAGCACTTCAAAATCTATTTGAATTTGAATACTCATTAGAATACATTAATTGGTTCAAGTCTTACTTAACCAACCGTCTACAATTGGCAATAAGAAATCCAACGTTATCAAAGTGACAATCGGTTCCTCAAGGTTTACGTATTGGACCCGATATTTTTATTGTTTTCATTTATCGAATAACCAAGACCATTAAAATATATGTGTTCTCATATTTGCTGATGACGTAAAAATTTATTGTACGACTGAAAAAATTTGTGATGCTGACAAACTACAAGATGACCTAAATAGACTTAGATGAGTGGTGCGATCATAACTCATTACATTTAAACATCAAAATTATGTCTTTTCATCGTAAAAGGAATCCGATAATAATTACAGACAAAATCAATGACAATGCAGTTCAAAGAGTGAAGAGATTACTGATTTAGGATTCACTATTGTCGAAAACATTAGTTTTAACAGGCATATCGATAACTGTATTGCTAAAGCAAACTCTATATTTGGCTAGCAAACTCTAAATCAAGCGATGGGCTAGGGGAATCAGGGATATACAAATATTATTTACACTGTGTTTCGCTTGTATAAGATCTCAGGCACGTATGCTGTAATCGTCTGGAATCCTTACTATGATGGGCACGTCAAAAGAATTGAGGCATACAAAAAAAATTTGATATTCCTGTTTAAAAAAACTAGAGGGGGAGGGAGGGGAGGTGATGAAATAACTATAACTTCCCTTTCTCTCAAAATGTGCTCGCTTATCACCATATTCAACAAGGTGTAAAGAATGTAAAATTTGCTCCATTGAAATCCGACGTCTTCTTCTGGATGCTCCTTTTATCGAAAACGTGTTACTTGCCACATCGATTCAGCTTATTTAATGAAAAATATCTTTATGAATGTTCCACGCGGGACATTACGTAATTACCGATTTCTCGCTCTAGAACATGATTCCACCAATTAAGGCGATAACAACCCAATCAATAGATTAGCAAAATCATTCAATAAGGCAAAGGATCAATTCGGTTTTTTGAAAAAAATTTGAAAATCTATTTTTTAAATTTATGATTATTTTTTTCTCACAGCTTCAACTTTGAAGAACACCATTTTAAATTTTTTTAAATGTTAACTTAATTTTATTATTTTCTAAATTTCTTATTTTGTTTTATATAATTTTACATTTTAATAATTGATGATTATTTGTTACTTTTCCCCCTGTAACGAAGTTATATTGGGTAAGTATTGAAATCGCGAAATAAAATGTTGTTCCACATTTTCACATTTCTCGACGAATTGAGAGCTCCTAGTTTTTTTGAAATTCACCGAAAAAAGTCGCCGGTGACTTTGATATGAAACAATTAAAATTTTCGACTGAAATGACGTATTTCACTAGAAAATCATGGGCGACTTTTTTTGATCGAATTTCAAGAATACGGGCCCTGTACTCTAAAACATCGATTAGAAAAATATCGTGGCCTCCCATTCTCATAAATATTGATAATTTTGGTCGAAATTTTGTACAAAGATAAATTTTAGTAATAAGCACTTTGTGTTGACTTTTAGGTCCGTTCGAGTCTACATAGAATAGAGTGGGTTGCAGTGGAAGAGAAAACTGTCAAACAGATTTTCTCAAAAACGGGATTTGCACACTCCCTTTTTGAAGCCAACTTTAGACCATCAATCGAGATTGAAACAAATGATAGTCAGATTATGCAAGGTCCAGCCTCTACGGTGGATGCATGAAAACTTTATTCCAGCCAAGCTCTCCATATAACACGTAAGTTAATTGCAATAAAAGATATCAAGATTTAGAGCATATTTGTGTTATAAATTTATTTTAACATCTTTACAAATTAAAATAATAAGTGATTTCAATTTTTGTTAAAAATAATTTATTAACTTAAACGATTTTCATTTTGCAATAGCCCGAATGCATGTAACAAATAAATTTTCTTTTTGATGAGATACCGCGATTATTAGAGGTCTCTTTAAAATAAAATAATTACAAAGATCAGTTTTTAAGAATTTCGGAATGAGTCTGATATGCTTAGTGTTTCTTCTCAAATCGCAGCTATGACAACTTAAATTATGGTTACCACTGATTTCAAAATATACATATTTCCAATACCTTAAAAACATAGAGATGTTTATAAATATTTCATCATCTTTTAAACAAAGGCAAAGAATGAGAACGCTTATTTTTATCTAATAATATCCTTCTGTACTATTACTAATAACTTAATGCCCTCATAAAAAGCCTCACTTCAGCAAGCAGATACCAACAATTCCAAAACTGTAAAACGGCAATGGTCACGAACTTGGTACATTTTTCTGATACAAAAGAGATGTTAGTTACCCTTCCTTCAATCCAATTGGCAATCTACTTTTAATCCCAAATATTTAATGCTACTAACGGATTCAATTTGCTCAATTCAGTTTTAATCATGAACCACGGTATCATTGGTGAACGAGCGATTCTCATGCAAATTGAATAAAATTGTTTTAGTTTTTGTACAAATTTTAAGTTTATGAGCAGCAAATCATTTTATATGGTACGTTGCTTGGGTGGACGTGTGTAATCCGGAAAAATCGCGGAAATAAAAAATGCTGTCATTAATTGTGCGACCACACAATATAATTCCAATGTGGCCGTATTATTTGTATTTTTTTTGATGCTATACAATTAAATTAATTCCTAAATTAATTTCCACCACCACTGGCACGTACACACAATTATTAAATTGATTTTTAATTTATTATTTTGAAATTAAAGAAAATTACATCACTATTCCGAAAATAAAGAATTTTTGATTTTTTTAATAAAAATTTATTAATTGGACTGACAGCCCTAATTTGTGTGTTTTCACTTAAGCGTCAAAGAAACGATTGTGTTTTTTTAATATGGCAATTGTGTGTCTGTAGTTGAGACAGCATGATAAAAACGAAAATGGTACAATCAAAGCAAAAATTGCTCATTTGTTGTTGTACTGAGGTGTCCAAGATATTTAGTAGAAAGTGGTGAATGTGCGTACTTATGCATCTGTGGAATGTATTTATTTAAAGTACGGATTCAAACCACTGTTTAACTGTAAGTCAACTATTACTCCATAGTTGTCACTACTGAGCTGTAAAAAGGCTATTCAAATACAATTATATTTTCAGTCGAAATGAGTTGCATTTCGAATAATTGTAGGGATAAACGAATGTAATAAATTCATTGCATGAGTGAATCACTACAATTTGCTTGAAGCCGGCCACCCTGATTTAATGTAGAATTGTTTTGTTGAATTGACTATTGTATGGAACACAAAAATAAAACGATGAAAAAACGGGAGTCGAATGGAAGATCTGGCAGTTTAAAGTCCTAGTTTTGAAAATTAATAGAAATTAATTGGTAGGCTGATAAAAAAATTGTATGTGATAGTTAAGATATACAAATAAAATTAAATATTTAAATAATTAAAACATACGTATATCAAAAACAAATTTACAAAAATAAATTAAAAATAATTAAGTTTAATGTAAATTTAAATAATATATTATAGTTAAGTTTAAAATTAAGTTAAGTGATTAAAAAGAAAAAAAAACAATCTAGAAATTTTCACCTGTTAAAAATGAGTATAATTTGTTCTGCGATTGGATGATTATTTGGACGACCTCACGAAGGTTGAAATGAATGTGCTTTGTGTGATAAGTGAAAATTGATTGGACAGTTACATTAAAATAAGATCAATTAAAATTATATAATAAGTTCTTTAAATACAAATAAATAAATTAGTTACTGAAATTAATAATTTAATAAAACGGAACATTTCCAAAATAATAAGTGAACATAATAAATAAGTTAATTTTAATGAAAACATAAAGACAATACAAATTAAATTTACGTTCATAATAAAATTCATTAATAAGTGTTAATAATATTAATCATTGAATATAAAATAAAAATCGAACCACAAACACAAGTAAATCATTCATAGTTTAAATTACATTACTGTCCGAAAGTGTATGTTCGTCGCATTTACACTGCAATTACAAAATACGTAAAATTGCGTGCAGTACTGTAAATTATTCATTCATATTTATGTTATACAGTATAGACCAAAAGTAAATAATCAGTAACGGGAAAAAATTATAAACGATATTTTGTACCGTACAAGTAAATCATACCATCAACCAATAATATAACCACAGCTGATCGGTTCAATGATGACTATTACCTCATACACAACAACAACACTAAATAAGGTTTCCTTTTTTAATTATTATTAATTTTTATTATAAACAATAATTTCTATTTTATTATAATTACTTAGTTTTCACTATATACATATTTATATTTTTGTTTGTTATGCTATATTGTATTGGTGGTGGTAGATAAGTTTCACTATTATAAATTTCAGTCAAGTGCACTTTAGTTTAGTCCTAATTTCTCTTAATCTTACGTTATTGTAATTTTCTTTATTTTTGTAATTTACCTGAAATGGGTTTGGAATCATTATTTATAAATACTTGCAATATTTGAATTAAAAATTGGGACTTGCATTAGATCAAATTTTCTGTTCTTTATTTTTAAATTATTATTGAATTTCGCCATGAGATAGTGGTTGTCAAGGTGGGGATGAGACCATGGTAGGTAGTTGAGTGGTGGGTAAGTAAAGATGTCGGTATGTGCTGAATCCCTTTATTGTTTCTATTTTTCCTTCGGTGGCAATTCCAGATTTATCTAAGCTTCATTCTCCACCCACCCATCCGATGAGCTTTAGCCAAGCTAAAACAGTCCGCCTTTGAAGCCTCAGGATACTTAAACAAAAATTTATTCTGATAACGATGAGGGCAAATCACGGAATCAACTATGTATATTATATTTTTGGTGGCCCCCTCGCCTACCATCGAATCGTTACAATGATTGATACTAGTTGCAACTGTAGAATACTTTGACCAATTAAGACACTTTCGTTTGAAGTTTAGGCCAAAAACAAAATTTAAATTTATTAAAGAGACAGGTCCAAGTACAGATAATTGAGGGATACCTGTACTTAGAACCACAGGCTCACTTAAACAATTACTACTAATTCAAATCTTCTGAGATCCATTCACAATAAATGATTCAAATCAATTATATATAAACATCCTCCTATACCCGATGTTCCAAAACTAATGAAGTAAGTGGTTGACCATCATAACCATATCAAAACTAAGATCCACTTTCGATTTACTTTCACAAATCTTTCACTTCCATATTTATTTTTCTTGTTTTATGAATTTTATGTCGGAGTCGTTGAATGAAAAGCAGGAAGCATCAAACAGTTCATATAGCAATTGTCTCTATTTACCCTTAAATTATATTTTGAGCCTGACTAATACGCGTATTATCTGTTAACATTTGCTGTTGTATGTTTTACGTATTTTGAAGCCGTTTTATGAGACATGATCTGATCTGGATCAGATCAAACCTCAAGAAAATGCGGCTATTATTACTAATTTAAATATATGATGTAAAATATATTATTTTCGATTTGGTTTTTCCAATTTTCTTTGTAAATATTTTTAATTAATAAAGAAGGGATTATTAGGCTATTTATTTTTATTTAAGTATTAATATTGGTTGTAAAGTCTATTTTTAAATATAATTACTAACGTTTCGAATGGACATCCCATTCATCATCAGAATATTTTAATTAATATTTTCACACTTGAAAGCGTTAATAAAATATAGAGTAGGACACACGATTGGAACTGTTTTAAGGTAAACTATTTTAAATAACTATTAAAACGCAGATTTAATTTAGTTGTTACACACACACAATTTCAACTTGATGTGAATAATTAACTTTAATTAATAATTTTATCAATTTTTATTATTATTTGGTGATTTTTGATTCAAATATTCTAGAAATCTGGAGAATACGATAGATGGGGCAGTAATTCGAAGTGTAATTGGTACAATTTTATCATCACTATTGTGAGCAGTTGTAACAACAGCTTGCGATGTCATTAACAGATTTAGAATCAGAGGTCTGGTGCGGTATGTATAGCTGGCTAAGCTCAGGGTTGGCGTGGGGATTTCCAGACATGACGGTATGCTTGAGTAACCGTATTGAAAAAAAAGAAAAGAGAACAACCTTGTAGCAGCTACCTTGTGTACAGGAACACCAAAACTGAAAAAAAAATATGTAAAGTAAGTAGGTTTTACCTACGAATAAACCGACCCCAAAACAAGAACCCTACCCTACCACTCATCTTAATCCACTAAATAGCTACTCACACATTTTAGCAATTCCATAAATTCCTAAACCCAACAAATGGCATAAGACAAACAGACAAGTAAAAAAAACAGTAAAAGGAAATTGCTTAAGGCGTGACTACTGAAACGGGAAAGCTGAAAAAAATTTTATAGAATTCAGAAAAATTTAAATTTTAAAACAAAATGTGAGTGCGTTCAAAGCGGCATAACTTGAAAAGTTCCGTTACTTAAAAAAAATAATAAAAGAATTGAGAAAACAAAGAAATTGGAGTAAGGACAAAACCCAAAAAAAAAAAATAAACTTGCAGGAAAAAAATGAAAAAATCATATTTACAAAAATCTTATTGAATTTAAAAAAAAACTAATATTTAGTAATATTTATATATCTCGTATATATAAAAAAATAAAAATATAATAAAAAAACGAACGGTTTTATTTCTGCGCCTGGCCACCATAAATCAATACTGCTACTCAGGTCACCGTAAACAGCTTTCCACTCGTAACGATAACAATCTCTCCTACACAGCTTTCAACATTTCAACAACCGTATTTTCCGTAAATAGCCCTTCAAATTTCAACGATGACACTTTATTTTCTTTTTCGTAACCGGCTTTCTATATATAAAATAATTTTATTTCATTTCTCGTAAACAGCTTGCAATATTTCCAATAATGTAATTTATCTCATAAATAGCTTTCAATATGTCCACCAATAGTATTTTATTTCATCGACAACTTTCATTATAGGACATCAGTGTTTTGAGAAAAATACTTTTAAAGTTTTGAGCAAATGTTTCAGGCAGCAGCAGCGGCCTAAGTCTAAAGTAGCTATCCCTAAATTATTGGAATTTTAAAATTTTCTCTTGAGGGATATATTCTTTAAACTTTAAGAATATGCAAAAAAATTATTATTATTTTTTTTTAAGTTTAGACCAGAATACCCCCTTAACAGGTAGTTCTTTTTTTTTTGTTATTTTTAGTTTTTAAAATCAGGTATAGGTGTCTGGGACCACTATCCATTTGAAAACCCTGCAATACTTTAATGTTTTGATTGACTTTCCGTCCTGAATATAAAACCTTTATTGATCTGCTCCGAATTATTTTGGTTTTATCATTTTTTATTATTTCTATTGTAAAATGTTGCCTTTGGTTTTGTTTATTTCAAATTGTTCTAGCCCTATTCAAGATATTACATTTTCTATATTTGCGAATAAATCACCATTAAGTGTTCGTCTAGGTTGCAATTGTGCTTGTTATCTGTCGAAGTTGGTTCTAAAATTATTTAACATTATTTTGACAAGTAAAAAGTAGGCGTTTAGTAAAAATGAAACGAAATGCATGACAAAGCACAGAAATTGTAAAAATCCATTTTAAAAAAAATGCTCAAAATTTTGCGGAGATTCCGATCTGCATTTAGTCGACATGGAAAGCCTTTATTTCCGATGATTTGAACACCGACCATCTTTATTTCCAATAGGATGGCGCTACCATACATGCCACACAACTCCTGAGATACTCACATTATTGCGGTCAAAATTTTCTGGGCATGTCATTTCGCGCAATGGAGATTTAATTGACCGGCTAGATCGTGTGATTTAAAACATTAGATTTTTTTTTCTTTGATTCAACGATTCAAAATTTCTTCAAAAGATATGGATCTTCATTATTCATAGTTTGTACATTGTATTAAATTAAAAATATCGCCGCATTTCTTTAAAAAAACTTATTTTTTTAATTATTTAAAATAACACCTCTTGTTGAAACACCCTTTATTTGTTATGCCTATTAGATTCTAGAGCTCTAAAATCTCCCACAGTAATTTCTTGAAAGTCTTTAAACTCCCGTGTCTTCCGATGTATGTATTTTTGACGCGGTTTAGTTATTATCTCTGTTTATTTGTAGTTGCTATTTGTATCGCTGTGTCGAGTTTTTTTTTTTTTATAGTTATGGGAGCTGTATCGTTCGCTCAGGTTTCAATTTTCTGTTCTTGTTCTTTCTGTCTAGAACTTCATTGTTGAATCGTAATTTTTTTTTGTTTTAAAGGTTTTCAGTCCTTCCATGTTTGTGTGTCATAAGATTCGTTTGGGTTGGTTACGTCTAAAATGTTGATCGTTTTATTACTGTTAGAATCTAAAAAAATTATATTTAAAGAAAATTTTATACTATAGTGAAATTTATTTAAACGAACACCCACCCGTTTAACGAAATTTTCAGTATGTATAAATTTTTATTCACTAAAATGGAAATTTTGTTATGGTGAGAGCGAATATTCAAAGAGGACAGACGTGTTTTGTCTTTCCTCTTCAAAATTTTATTTTATTTTATTTTCATTTTTTATTTATGTGTTGTTAGTGTGAAATGTTATGTATATATTTTATATACATACATACATTACATTTTAATCCTAATTCAATTCAATCTTATTTAAGGGGACATTACACCTTCAGATTTTTAAAAAATCGAAATTTTTTTTATGATCGAATATGTTAGAATGAACGTTTTAGAACAGGATTTTAACAATATAAACATGAAAATGTCAACAAAAAAATTTTTATTGTATTTATTACGGAGCGCGTCAAAGTCTTTTTTCTACGGTTTTGGTCTACTTCGCTGTACTTTAAACTCGATTATCTCGAAATGACGTTTTTCAAGTTGGCGTGCAAGATTGAGAAAAAACTACTTATCCAATCGTTCTAAAATTTTAACACGTTGATCTACACATATTTCTGCTCAGAATGAACTACGGAAGGGAAAATCGGCTTTCAATTTTTTGAGTTACAACAAATTGCAGGGGACAAAAAAGCTCCATTTTCGAAAAAATGCCGCCATTTTGTTATTTTTTAGACCATTTTCTTCCTTTTAGTTCATTCCAAGGGCGATTTAATGCTGAATAAAACCCCGTTTTTTTTTTCAGACGTTTCTGAGAGCAGTTCTGATGCACGCCGCGAATTTTCGGTCTTTTTGGAAAATGACCGTAGCAGACGACAAGGGGCGGAAAAAAATCTAAAAAAATTTTTTGTGTATGCTTTGACTTAAATAAAATGTCCATGGAAAGTTTGATTAAGATATCTCTTTTTATTCCATTAAAAAAAAATGTTTGAAAAAATTTCATTTTTTAAAATTTGAAGGTGCAATGTCCCCTTAAAGTGAAATAATAATTAAAGTGTAATTTTGGAAAATGCAATCCACCGGGATGCATTTATCAGGTAATGTTTTCCATAGATAAAGAAATCAAAATTCTTGATTTCTTGATTAAGTGCATGATTTTAACTTTTATGTGGTTGTACATGAAATTTAATTACTAAAATCTAATAATTGGATCGTATTAAAATTGATTTTAACTTAATTTGATACACGTAGTTAATTTCATATCTTATTTTATTTTTCGCATACTTGAATATATTCTTGTGTTTTATTTTACGTACAATCGACACAAATATATTCCTACTCAAATTTCTTGGTTTCTTGATTAATTGCATGATTTTGATTTTAATGTTTGTATAATTGTACATAAAATTCTTATACAAATGTCTCATATTTTAGATTGAATTAGAATTAAAATTAAAATTGACTTACATTTATATTCGCAGTTAATTTTCATGCCTTATTTTATTTTTGCTATATTTTGGTATTTTATTTTATGTATAACTGACACAAATATATTCTTGAAGCTTTATACATTGCAAAACCAACAAAAATGTTTATACATGCCGTCTCGTTCGCTCTTTAGACAGATCCTATCAAAAAAATGTACTCTATATTATTGGTTTTTGTCATTTAATATTTAAACAACAACAAAAATAGAGAGACACTTTTGTTGGTTTTGGTATAATCGTCACAAATATTTTCCTGTATCTTGATACATAAAACAGGAATGTTTGTATATTCTCTATAAGGGTTTTATCTGTATGTAATATAATGAAAACATGATACGTCTCCCCTGCTACGCACATGGAAGATTGGTTGAAAATATTTACCTTCTGTATGTGTGTTGGTGGTTTAGTATATACGATTCTGTTATTTTTATTTTGGTGTTGTTTTCTCTCTTTGTGTTTTTTTATTCTTGAGACATCTATAGTGAGTATTCTTGGTAAATCATGAACTACACAAACACAACGAAAATTTTAATTTATTCGACTCAAATAGGATTCTTATACTTCGTATAATCGACTAAGAGTCGAATCGGAAATTGCAAATTGTTTATTTAGGTATGATTAATTTTTTTACAGAGTATTATAAACTGCATTAAATTATATTAATTATATTAAATTAATTTAATTAATATTAAAAGATTATAAATTAATTAAATTATATGAATAAAATATTAATATGGAAATATTAATTTTGAGTTGAATTGAGATTATTATTATTTATTATTTATGCATGCTAAATTTTAATTCAATGAATGTGAACAACGTGGAATTATGTAAACAAAAATCGAGATGCTAAATTTATTGAACTTAATTAATTAACTTAATGGATTTATTGAAATTTAGGTTGCAGTTTTCACATACAAACGTCAATATTACTTATATGGTACACGGACAAAATTTTTAAGAATATAATTTTTCTATTTCCTCTCATTGATGTATTATGTATTTTACTGAATTGTATTTTTAAGTGGTGATGGTAAATGGTGTGGCGGTGATCTCATTAATAGGTGAATGATGCTAATTGGTTTTTTTAGGTAGTCTACTGTTTTATAAGTTTTAAATATAATGTTGGAAATATTGATGATCGATATCTTACAAATAACGAATAACCAATTAATTTGATATATATTTTCAGAGATATTAATGACCATGATACTCTTAGTAATTTTAACTGTTGAGTGGTACTTTTCTGAGTTTTGAAGGTTATATAGTTTAAAGGTTGTGTTTGTGAGTACAAATGAAGGAATTGTTGGATTGTAGGATGTTATCAGTTAATTTACTAAGGTTGACGGGTTGTGCGATTGTGGAAAATTTGCGGAATTACTTCAACTATAAAAGTAGTTCGAGCTTAACAATAACTTTATGTTGCGAAAATGACTAATGTGAAGGAAACCATTAGAATATGTAGCTGATATAAATTATACTTAATTATATATAATTTTTAGATCGTCTCCGAGCTACAGAAATATTGGTGAATTCTCGCTCAGCATCCAGAAACTACAAGCATCCAGCCGTTAGGTAGCGTAGAAATTGTATTGTGTTCTGATAACTATTTTATTTTATTTATCACTAACTAATTTATATAAGTTAAATTCTATTAATTAAGTAGTAAAGATATGGTATAATGGTGAATTATTAATTTAATTTAGTTTTCAGAGACACCTGGAGAATTCTATTTGAGCTTTATTCGTAAATATCCTATATATAATTTAGTTAAGTACTTAATGACTTAACTAAATTATTGGTGTTTCTAGACTTTTTTACGCCGTAACATAATCAATTTTTAAACTATATTATGTATGTAATTTTATAAATAATTAACTTTAACATTATTAATTTCCCTTTTTCTAGATCTGTAGGAAATTTCTGATTAATTTTATGGTTAAATATATATTTTTAACTTTTTATTTCTAAATCTAGTTGCAATATGTAAACAATAAATTAACTATCTACATGATAATGGTAACTAATGAAACAAGAGCTGTGAATTTAAATCGTAGCTTAGTAATTTAAAATTTTAAACATTCTTTTAGAATTTTAGCTAAGAATTGGGATAGTATCCATACTCGATTTCATAAAATGTTAATTTTTGTAATATGTAATATATTGTGTTTTGCTCATTAATGTATATTAATTAATTTAGTTTAAAGAATATTTAAAGGTTTTTCTTCCTTAGTTTGCTAATAAATAATTAAATTTTTAAAATTTAACATAGTTCCAGAATTAATCATTATTATAGGGATTAAAATTATCCTGAGCTTCAGAATTAAAGTTTAGCTTGAATCAACTCTCCAGGATCATTTAGTAGTGAATAAGCTGTAGTTTAGAAATTGTGTTGTCCTTTGCTAACTATTTTTACTATATATTTATTAACAATTTTTACTAACTATCGATCGCTTAGGTGTCGGTAACTGGGTTGAGTCTGTCCCAACAAATAATCCTATCATATCCTTCGGTTTTGTTATATGTAAACGGGTGTACGGTGTGTGCCAGGGAGCCCGGGAGTTCCTGCTATAATGCTTGGCCGTACATCAATCAATCAATCACTAAACTGGAAATTTTGTTATGCATATGGAACAGCACTATGGCTAACCGAATTAGTTGTAAGGAACTAAAATAAAGAAATGAAACATTTTTATAAAGTCATTGCATCGAAGTTCCAATATGCGAAATAAATTCTCCGGGTCCTTTTTTTCGTTATATCGAGATTTCACTGTATTGTGCAATCTTCCCATGTATTACTTTCTTTCACGTAAGTAAAATAAAGTATAGTAATCATGAAAGTTTTGGACCTTGAGATTTTTAGAGATTTATCTGTTTTGAGGTCCCCTGAGTCCGAAAAAGTGGGTTTCGAAATGGTATCTCTCTGGTAGTCTGTGTCCTCTCTGCAGCTCAGATGGTTTAACCAATCGAACTGAAACATCGATTTAAGCTTTTTTGATAAATTGGGAGGTCCCAGTGAATTTTTCTCCAAATCGGCTAATCGGAAGTGGCCACTCCCTTGGTCCAGGAAATTTAGGCTCTGACTTTCGTGACAGGCGGACAGGTGGTTTTATAAAATTTGTCCTCAAAATTTTTTTTTTAAGAGTAAATATTGTACATTAGCTATTAAAAATATTTATGCGAATTATGCCGGATATGCTTCAAATCATCTTCATGAAATGGACCAATCATCCATCATATGAAAGTTACCCTGTTGCCCGAGAAATTGTGCAGCTGTGATGTGAGCTGAGCTGAGCTATACGCTGGAATTTTATTCTTATGATGCTAATGTAATTTTGTATTGAGACCCTATTGTGAATGAGCTCATAATCAAAATGTGGTGTCTTAAAATTTAGCAGTTTATTATAAATAAAATAAATAAATTTATTTTGCAAATATCTTAAAAAGTATAAGGTTGACAAGAAACTGCTTAATACAAAATGTTACCAAAAAATAAAAAATAAAAAAAAATAAAAATTAAAAAAAAAAAAAATTAAAAATTACAAAAAAAATTAAATTTCGCAAAATTTTCTGTTCGTAAAAGAAAGTCGTGTGTTGGCCACACCTCCATTTTTTTGTAAGTTGTTCAGTTGCCCCTCAGTTTCTTTTAAAGTATTATTATGTAACCAACACAAATGTTTATATTATAATCCCGATTGTGTCAGTTAATACGCAGTTACTACCACAAAATCATGGCCACTTGTAGTGGTGTTGGTATAAAATGCAGAACAATTGTGACGAATGATTTATTTCCATTCATATTTATGAATGTATTCAAAAGTGTCGTGTTTTTGATCGACTGACTTGACTTTGAAAAGTTTTGAATGTAGTACATTACTCCAGTTTGTACGATAGTTTCTCAAACGGGATCTCGGTTTCCCAGGATCCCGGTCTCAAAAGAATGACCTTCCCGGATTTCGACTTATATAGTTAAGTACTCGTTATGTAGGTGTGGTTTATGTACTCGTATTTTAGGATATTTAGGGATTCTCAAACAGAATTCTGGGATTCCATTTGTAACGAAATCCCACAAGGGATTACGTTAACAGACATGAGAATAGCGGTCTGATGCGGTATAGTAGCTGGTTAGAGCTCACGGTGCGGCGTGGGGATTCTCAGACATATTTCTCATGCTTGAATAACCGCATGACAATAAAATTGGAGGGACAAAGGAAATTAAAATTACGTTGCCACGGCCTCAGCGGCAAAAAGAAAATGATAAGCTGGGAGTGATCGTTTCGGAGTGACCGTCGCAACCCCAGGCGATCACCGCCGTGACTGCCACACGGGCCTCCCCTCATCGGCCCGCCTACTGGGATACTGTTTCCCAGTCGCGACGGCTACCGATGCCATTTATGAAGGAAGGACGCCCGCCTGACAGTCCCAGCGACAATCCCCCGGAACGGAGACCGTCACCCCGACGCGATCAACTCATATGGCGTGCCGCCCTCCAGCACAGCCTGTCCTGGAGGAACGAACGGCACGCACGGAAAAGGGTGGAAAAAGGCCGACCCTTCACATGACCACACCCCACATCATCCGATCAATTATTTATTTACACGCACATGGTGCGGCGTAGCGCACTACAGTAAGAAATTCAAAGAAAAAATTTTAGGTGATGATAAAAGAGAAAAAATTTAAAATTAAACAAGATAAATTACGTTAAAACTGATTCTACGTTAATGTTAATTTTCACTTTCACTATCACTGTTTTTAAGAAAATTAAGGATAACACAAAAATACCTGAAATAAATGAACCGTTATGGGGTCGAACCACACCCAAAAACGGACAACCGAGCAGAAGTGAAGAGAAAAAAACGGAAATTCCAAACGCAATCAATCGAAATGACGGAAAAAAATATAACCTGACAATAATTGCTCTGAGTGGGGTTTTCACCAAATCGGTGCACCACCACGAAACGCCGAAAACAAACGGTAAAAATAATAATATATATGTACAATATAATGAAAATAGAAAGGAGAAACAACCTGTTACAAACTTAAGCAACTAAAATTTACTTAGCCAGATTGTTTATCCCTTAATTGTTTTACCTTGTTGTTTTAAAGGCCCGTCCGACCAACCGCAACCAGCGCCGACGCAGGATCCCCCTCACACAATTGATTGCCTGCCCCCACGGGCGGGAACACTGCTACAAATTCACGAACACCACTTGTACTGTAAGGTTGAACGGTATTTTGTGACTCACCAACCTTAACACCAGTACCACAGGCGATGAACGGACCGTGATAGGTCAGCTTTTCGACTCACCAAATAATGTGTAACCAAAGTTTTCACTAAACTTCGTGGATTTTTCTTCTTTGGTTAAAAATTTTCCACACCATAAGATTAATTTATACTTTTCTTTTATGTATATTATTATTATATATTTTTTTTTTTTATTTGTTTGATTAAAATTTCATTATTTATTTTAATTATATATACACATTGTTTGTTTATCACTATCCCAATTTAACATTCCACTTTTTTATGTACATGTGCGAACATGAAAGTAACTTCCAGTAGACAAAAATAATCAATCAAACCAACAAAATAATAAACTATTCGATCCACCTTTTTGTTTAAATTAATTTATTTAACCTTTTTTTTTTATATAAATGTTCGTTTACTTTTATCAATAAATATATATAATTTATGAGTCACTGCTCTCATCAAAAAAAACTTTCCATAAAAAAAATTGTTTAATTGTCTATATATTGTATAACGTTATATAACAATAACTTTTACAATAAAAATCAAACGAGACTTATATGGATTCAATCAAAACTATGCTTCTTAATCCAATATTCACAAGAAAAACTAATTACTGGAAAATCACAAAAAAAATAGACTGATCTATTTAAAATTCCAAAAAACTTATATAAAAAAAACTGGTCTTTACTCGACCGTACTCAAAAAAATAATTTTTTTTTTTTTTTTTTTTTTTTAAATTAACATCGTCTCAACAAACTCAAAAACTAAATTGTCTCATCCAAAATCACAAACTAGCCTGACTGTATCCAAAAAAAATATTTTTACATAAAAAAAAATCAGAAAAATTTCCCCCTCCTATTTTCTATCTCGCATCGCTGTTTGTCCCACTCGTTGTATTTGTGCACATGTTCATCATTTATTTATTTTTTTTTTCATTATTGTAAAATCTTTATTGACATGTATACTGTTTTTTTTTTTTTTATGTACACAAATACAACGAATAAGACAAACAACGACGACGAACACATGTACATACTTATCTGTACGGCCGCATCGGATTCATGTCTAATACACCGATCGGTTCTATCCCCACTCAGAGCAAATATCACGCGTTAATTTAAGCCAATGACACCAGAAAGAAAAACCGAATATTCCAGATTGAATATCTTAACAACCAAATATTTCATCTCACACTACAAAATACATGTACACACACCAACTCGCAAGAGATATATATGTTTGTACATGACAATATAGGAAACAAGTAAATGAAAAAAAAAATTTAAAATATGTTTACATAGCAATCGGTGAGAATATTAAATTTGAATTTGGCAAAGCATAAATTAGAGCATATGTATATACAACACTATGGTGGTCATGGTATTTTATAATTAAAGAAAAATTTCAAATTATTTGAGCGTTTGGAATTTTCGAAAAAAATTTTGTCACTGTTCCAAGTGGAGACGTATGCCAGTCGTAACACATTTCCTGCATCAAAAGTGTGACCAGAAAATTCCGGGATCCGATTTTCGATTTATTTACTTTATATTCTGTAGTTCGATAACCGCATAGAAATAATATATTAGGTATAGGGAAAAAGTATTGAAAGATTTTTGTTACTAGGTAGTGTTCGGTGTCATATATCGGGCAACACTAACCAAATTGCGTCGTTTGAAAGGTGACATTCAGTCTATAGGACAGTGTGGAAAGTTAAGTTACTGTGAAAATGAGTGAAATTTCTGGAAAAATATATTTTGCAATTTTACTACGAAATAGGCAAAAACGCTGCCCAAGCCTTGGAGAAAATTTTTGGTGTTTACGTCAAGATGCTTTATCGAAGACAACAACATGTAGATGGTTAGCTCGCTTCCGTTCTGAAAATTTCTATGTCAAAGATGCACCATGCTCTGGTCGACTAATCACTGAAAAGGTTGATGAAATCTTAGCAGCCATGACATTGCTAAGGAATTAAATATCGATCACAAAACAGTTTTGTACCATTTGTGTAATGAGGATACATGACGAAGCTCGATATTTGGCTGCCGCATGAATTGTCGATGAAAAATTGGATTGACCGAATTTTCATCAGCGAATCGCTACTGAAACGCAACAAAATTCACCCATTTTTGAAGCAAATCATTACTGGTGATGAAAAATGGGTCAAATACGATAATGTCGTTCGAAAAATTCAGGCCAGTTAGGAACGAACTATTTCTTTACCTATTTTGGACACACACGATGGAAATAGTGTTCTAAAATTATTTGTAGATGAAGTTCTCGAATAGGAAGGAACTTGGCTATTTCTTAACCGATAATGATAAAATTCGTTTTGTACGATAGAAATGGGATTCTAAAATAATATTTAGAAGAAGTGCTGGAATATGGTCAGTTTGGAAGGAACTGTTTATTAACCGATTATGATGAAACCCAATTTTTACGATGGAAATGGGATTCCACAATTATATTTAGAAAAATTTCTAATATATAGCCAATTAGAAAAAACTAGGTTATTTCTAAACCGATTATGATAAAATTCGATAAATACGACATGAAGTATTTAAATAAACAACCGAGTTCCTTCCTAATTGGTCTTATTCGAAAACTCATCTAAAATCATTTAAAAATACCATTTCCATCGTACATGGCGAATGTCATCATAATCAGTTAAGAAATAGCCAAATTTCTTCCTAATTAATTTATTATTTTTCCGACGAGCATGCTGCATTTCATCATAATCGGTTAAAACACTGACAAATTTCTTCCTAATTGGCCATATTTCAGAACTTCATCTAAAACTCACTGTAGAATCACATTTCCATCGTGCATACTGAATTTTCTTATAAACGGTAAAGTCTTTTCTTCTTAATTGGCTATTTTCCAGAACTTCATGTAAAAATCACTTTAGAATTGCATTGCTGCCGTACGTGTCTCATTGCGTTATAATCGGTTAAGATATGGCCAAGTCCTTACCTAATTGGCCATTTCCAGAGCGTCTTCAAAATTTTTTTTTGGAAGCGGAATTCTTTATCTTTCAGAACTCCATCTAAACCTCACTTTAGAAGCCCGTTTCCATTGTGCATGCTGAATTTCATCGCAATCGGTTAAGAAATAACCAAGTTCCTTCCTATAATAGGCCTGAATTTGACTAGACAATGCTATTTCTATACCAAATATTCAAATTTTCTACATTCGGTTCTAAACTGACGTTTTGCTGTAATATATTATTTCTATATAGAATTAAAATAGTACACAAAAAAAAAAAAAAAATATACTTTATAGTGTAATGTATGTATATATAAAAGAAAAAAACGAAAACCGGGAAATCCCAGGATTTCCCAATGACATTTTTAAAAAAAAAGTGATCCCGTTTTAAGAAACCGTATAGTTTGTACAGACATTTTTTTGATTTTGAATCAACTTATCTTTGCCAGTATATTATAATAGCTGTGTTCCATTGACGCAAGCAAATTATAGTCACAGGTACTTCTTTTTCTAGTACAGATGTGTTTACTAGTGCCATTATAACATCCGTTCCATTCACAGGTATGTACTTGCAAGTAGCAAAGTTATAATTTTGAAATGTCGCAGTTATTTGTGTGGAAACTATCCCAAGTAAGTCGAGAAAATTTGAAATGTATTCAAATAAGTTAGGCTACAAAAATAAGTCGGAAATTGGACTCCCGCCTTAGAAACAAAAAACACGTAGAAATATGCATCCACACAGAACCAATGTGCTTCAGATAAATCACATTTTACAATTTACATAATCGAATAGTCATAATTTGACGGAAATTAGCATATTCCTAATGAACGATATAACAAAATTGACAATAAATTAATTTTTAAATCAGAAAATTAATTAATTTAATTGATTTGAATATACATATTTCTCCATAAATATTTGATCATAAGGATGGTTGAAATTGTTGTAATGGCAGACAATGTAAAAATTTCATGACGCAGATCACTAAGTAATAAATGATAAGATAATTTGAAGAATCAAATTTTTCGAAAAAGACATTAATTAAGAGCACAATAAATAGTTTTGTTTATTGAACTTACTTGCGGTCGTCGGTCACACGCTTCAGCGTATTTAGTTATGATTTCAGTTTGCTATATATTGTTGACTTAATCTGTATATGAAACGAAAACAATAACTTTTATAATATTTAAAAATGTATATGTACTATATATAGGATCACATGATGGAGTTCGTTACGAAATTATTATTATATTTATTTTTTAAAGTTTATTTTAGTTTTTGTTTACATATATAAGTTAATTAGTTTGCATTTTATGTCTTCTATACAAAATCAAGATCATAAACGTATAGCATTACACAGTTTTTTGTGAAATAACTGGTATAATCAGATTTTAAGAATTGTCGATTATCTCACAAAAATTGAATACAAATTTTGGTCGCTCATCTTTTTTGCCCTTGATAAAGTAATGATTTGTTCCGGTGAGTAATACATTAACATGTAATTTAAGACAGTAAATATGGATTTATTTGTAAATGGTTTGTCCCGACAGCACGACTCACACCGCGTTTATCGCACATTTTATTATTCAATGTGGCCTCGTTACAGTCTCATAATAACTGATTATCTGTTGCTTTAATTATATAAGCACATAAAATATCGACATCATCTTAACTCTTCTGTAAATAACCACTTTATTGATTGAAATAATTTTAATATATCGCCCATATTTGCAGTTCTCGTTATTTAAATTTGAAAAAGACAACATTTATTGTCAACCATAAAAATTTACGTCCATTAAGTAACGTGTGTGATATGTAGCATTGTTGATCAATAAACGCTATATTTTTAGTTTTGATTTATGTTCATCCAGAAAGGGATTTGAAATAAGGAACTGATAAAAACGTATCATGCCAAGTTATACATCAATATGTTCCACTGTGACACATGACTGAGTAGAAATATTTTCCATAGTACTAGAAAGTGTGATAGAAACCACTTCACTATAATCTTCAAACTTTATTTAATTGAATAAACGCGGGATAATGGAAGGCCGAACCAAAAATCCCAACCTTTTGAATTTCGGTTCGCCCCGAAAATTAATTTAAGTGGAAAAACTTGAAATGTATCTCTCCTGGAATAAATAAATCTAAGTACTAGACTTATCAGTGTCAGAATAAAATAGAATAAAAATGTAGTATTGGTAGATTTTGTGCATGTTTATGAAATTTCTTACAATGCCTCAAAATCAACACAAATGTCTTATACAGGTTTTGCTGTACTCATGTATGACAAAACAACCATAAAACAAATTTACATTTGAAACCTGCTAAAATCCTCTCTGTAGAGAATTTTTAGCAGGTTTGGATACATTGACCTGTGCCAGTTTGTAAGTGAGTTTTATGTAATATTTAGCCTTCTCTCCATGTATTGGGATCAAATTGACCCCAATCGATTTCAAAATCTAAAAAATGCGTTTCTTATTATTTAAATGGCGCATGCGATATAAGATAGCCTCAGCTAATATCTTTTCACGCAATACAATGAAAAGAGTGTCCAAATTACGTGTAAATTTGATTATTTGGTAAATTTATTTACTAATTTTCTGTTTTACTTTAATTTGAATTAATTATTTAATTCGTGTAATCACCAAATATGCAACCGATCCTAAAGATCATTTTAATGTGTTTTACAGATTAACACGTAGAAGTATATTATTATTTACACGAGAGAATAATTATTCAACACCCCATAGATAGACGACAAGATTTTTCAATATTTTTAATTTATTTGAAGTTAATATTTCCGAAAATTGTAAGATAATTTAATCCAGTTTCGAACTGATGAGTTTATGATTATGACAAAATCAATCTTCTCACCAGGGCGCGGCGACTGGACTAATTGTACCACAACTTTCATTCTATATAAACAGAATAAAAACGTTCTACACTGTGCAGATTGTATTAGCGAATTATAGCAATACAGCCTGTTGCAGATGTTATGTACTGACTGTTGTAGACATACTTACTGTGTAGACTGTACGAATTACAAACGGCATGCAGGGTGAGAGTCGGGCTTTGATCAAACGATGCTATAAATAAGAAAACACATGTATAATAAATGTAATAATAAAGAATTAAATATAATATATATTTAGTGTTTATATAACTAATAAAACATGGTGTCGGATGTGTGAATTGAATACTATATATTCAACTAAATGTAAAAGACTACAATAATATATAAAAGGAAAGTGAAAAAGTGAGGTTAAAGTAAATTAATTATCTGCCGCATGTTACCATATTACCACATATAATGGAAAAGCAACTGATGGAGTTCATCAAAACGCAGTCGGAGATGAGGGAGAAAATGGTAACACATCTTAAAAATATATCCGTTGACCCTAAAGATGCCGATATAACAGTTTCCAACAATATACCGTGGCCACCTCCCTTGAATGTTGAATTTGGAGATATTCGAGAAAATTTCGAAAATTTTGAGTCAAGCTGGAACGACTATACCATAGCCACCGGTATAAATCTTTGGCCAGCAACCAGAAATAAGCAGAAAGCAAGCACTATGCTTTCCGCGATTGGTGTAAAAGCCAAAGAAAAATTTATGGAATTTGGTTTGACAGACGCTGAAAAAGAATCAGATATAATTGCTCTGACGACAATTCAAAAATATTTGATTGACAATTCAAATGTGATCTACAATATGTAGATATATTTTCAATACGTCTAACCAAATGGAAAATGAAAGCTTTGACACGTATTTGATTCGAATAAAATGACTAATCAAACTATGTAATTATCCGACGAACATGTCAGATGAGTTACTGAGGGATATTTGTTGAATATTAATTAATTCATGTAATATCTAATATGCCGGTACGGTAGCAGATATTACATGAATTAATTAATATTCAACAAAAAAGTAATAAAGTAAAAATTAGCGTACACAGAAATAAATAGAGCTGTGTGAATATTGTGAAGAAGAAAAATTGTAAGAGAATTCATCTGTATTAGTTATGATTCGCTAATACTTAACGCACAGCACATTCTGTATATATAGAATGTAAATTGTGGTATAATCAGTCCAGTCGCTGCAGCCTGATGAGAAGATTGATTTTTTCATAATCATAAGCTCATCAGTACGAAACTGGATTGAATTCTCTTACAATCTTCGGAACATATTAAAATCATATACTGAGGGATCGCATCGTTGTCGGTATTCGAAATGGGTCAGTGATGAAAAATTTAATGAAAAAGGGTGATTTTGAAGTTACAATATGCCATTGACACGTGCAGAATCAGCGAAACTACTCAGTGCAGGGTAAAAAATATGACGACAGAAAACAATGTGCAAACTAGTGTTCCGGTAAATAAAATTTCAAACACAAGGGGGTAAACAAGCGCAAGTAACGTTCTTAAAAAATGTCGGTTTTGTGGTAGGAAACACATGTTTGAAAAGGGATGTGGTCCAGCTTTGGGTCATATTTGTGACATATGCAAATATAAACACCATTTTGAATCGTGCTGCAGATGTAGAAATAAAGAATCTGATAAAAATTCAACATTTCATCGTTCTAATAAAGTTAATCAAATTGACTGTGATGAAGAGGAAGAACAATTCATATCCAGTGATGAAAGCTTTAAAATATGCAAGGTGATGACATCATTCAGTAAAAATAAAGTTCAATTCTTCGTTTAAAATTTAATTCAGTTTGGGAAAATTCGAATGCATGCTGGACACAGGATCTAACGCATGTCTCATGGGCTGGGAACAAATTCTAAGCTCATGAATAAACCTAACCCATAAACGCTTCCAACACAACAAGGACTGATAGATTTCAATGGAAATCCTATACCATCAATTGGAGAGGCGCATATTCCATGTAAAATTGATAACCGAATAGTATCTATAGTTTTTCAAATCCTAAAACGCAACCACCAACCATTATTATCTTTAAACGCTTGTTCAGCTCTTAAACTGATTGCATATAGTTCTGAAGTAAAAAATTTTCCAGTACCGTCCAAAGCTGATTACCTCATTGAATCGGTATCAGCTACTGCAGTACAGTGAACTACAGACAATCATAGGTCAAAAGCGAATGCAGAGCGAATAGTGAACAAATATTCGGATATATTTGAAGGATATGGTACAATTCCCGGCGAAGTGGAGTTAGAAATTGACGAAAGCATTAAACCCGTCATTCAACATGCGCGCCGTATTCCCGTGACTGAGGACTCTTTAAAGACTGAGTTAGATGGCTTGGTTAAGGATGGGATGATTGAACGTGTAGAGCATCATACTGATTGGGTGAGTAACATTTTAATAGTTCAACGTAACAATTCTTTTCGAATATGTTTAGATCCTATACCGTTGAACAAAGCTTTGAAAAGACCCAACTATCAGTTCACGACAATTGATGAAGTCCAGAGTTAGGCAGGGCTAAAGTGTTTGCCAAAAAAAATTGTCGGAGGCAAGTAGCAACTTAACATGCTTTTGAACACCATTCGGAAGATATAAATGGTTAAGGATGCCATTTGGTATTACATCGGCACCAGAAATTTTCCAGATGAAAATTTACCAGCTCGTACACGATCTTCCAGGCGTAGAAGTACTCGCAGACGATTTATTGATATTTGGTCAAGGAGATACAGTCGAAGAAGCGACAGCCGATCATGATAGACATCTCGAGAATTTATTCATGCGTCTCCAAAAAAAAACAACGTTATGTTAAACAAAACAAAACTCATTTTATGTCAATCATCAGTTAAGTTCTTTGGACACGTGTTAAGTAAGGAAGGTTTGAAAGTCGACGAATCCAAAATTATGGCCATCAGAAATATGAAAACACCTTCAAATATAAATGAACTACAAAGATTTATTGGTATGGTTAACTATTTATCCAGATACATAAGAGATTTAAGTACTCAGTTTACACCATTACGTGAACTTATCCATGAAAACAGTCCATGGAAGTGGAATCAGTCGGAGGAAGACGAATACCAGAAGATTAAGTCCTTAGTGTCGGACATAAGAACATTAGGCTATTTCGACAATACAAAGCCAGATGTTATGTACTGTACTGTTGTAGACATACTTACTGTGTAGACTGTACGAACTACAAACGGCATGCAGGGTGAGAGTCGGGCTTTGATCAAACGATGCTATAAATAAGAACACATGTATAATAAATGTAATAATAAAGAATTAAATATAATATATATTTAGTGTTTATATAACTAATAAAACACAGCCAAATTCTCTTACAAATTTTTTCTTCGTCGCATGAAAATTATTAAAAATTTGCTTACACAGGAATAGTGCTGTGTGAATGTGACGAAGAAAAAATTTGTAAGAGAATTTGGCTGTAGTAAGGTTGTTTTACTCAGTACATTCTGTATATAGAATGAAAATTGTAGTACAATCAGTTCAGTCGCCGCGGCGTGATGAGAAGATTGATTTCGTCATAATCATAAGCTCATCAATTCGAAACTAGATTAAAGTCTCTTACTGGATGGGACAACACAAGTTGAATGTAAATTCCACGCGGTGAATGCCGTGGCCTGAATTTGTGTTGCTTGTTTTCCCACGAAGTACGATATTTGTGGACTGTATAGTTAAGTTTTCTTTTAGTTAAGCACCTTTTGGTTAAGCACCCAATAAAAACTACTAATTTATTCAACGTTATAAAACGTATCACTAATTTATTTTCTATGGTATAATTTTTTGAATCACTTTAATCACAACTTTTGTTTCTTCTTACAATGGCGTTCGAACTTGAATTGAATTACAAATTTTAGAAAAGGTGAAATTTATAATCATGAACAAAATACTACTACCATGCCATCTGATTTTAAATATCCAAACTACATTTGATGTGCTATAATAATTTAATACTACTCTGTTCATGGTTATAACTCTCTTCTATTACAAAATTATAAACATTAATAAACAATTGAAATGTCACTGAAAAAATATTAATGACGTAACGACTGACAAAAAAATGGTAAATTACAAATTAATTTTTATAAATTACAATTATGTAATTACATTGATTGAATAATACGCGTCTATGCGATGGATATGAAGACACGAATGGATAACTATTACGATCAGCTGATAATTCAGATAAGTATAAAGATTTTATTGATTTATTCCTCGATACTTTGTGGTTTTGTTTTTCTTTTTAGGATTCATCGATTCTTTGCTGTTCAGCTGCGCCTGAACACTTACAATTTTCGGAAATATTAATTTCAAATAAATTAAAAATTTTATTTACTATCCCTATGAAATATATGAAGATATCTGTGGGGTCAGATTGATCCCTATACATATACAGACAACGTGATAGTAAGCTATACATAGAGTGAAGGTTAAATAGTAAATTTGAATATTTATTTTAAATTATGCTCGTATACGGCGACATACCACTAATACTAATATAACTCAATGTACATTTTTATATCCAATCTTCGGGTTGTACAGACATTTGTGTTGGTTTTGAATACCCCCTAGCAAAAACAATAAAAAATTTTATACAAGCCGTACTATGGCGATACAAACACAAAATAAAACCTACTATTTCTGTAACTATTAGTGTTGTGACCCAATATATAATGTATCAAAATTCGACTTGGATAAATATTTTTGTTGGTTTTGCTCCTAGATATTTGCACAATGTTTTATTTGAAACAATTGCAATAGTGATTCTAATTAATTTGCTGGCCGTTGCGTTACTACGGCTTGTATAAACGTTTGTATTGGATTGTTGGATTCATTTGGTTCAATATTAAATTCGATTATAATATAATTAAATAAGTATAGTATGTAAACATAATATTTCAAATATATTTATTTTCGATTGATCAATATTTAGTTATGAGCGGCTCTACACTTTTCAAGATCTCCATATATCGAATTAAACCAATATTTAAACTTCGATTTGTTTTTTATAATTAGAAACAAAATCACCTTTTATTCTTCCATTTTGGTTTTTACACAGCTTTTTATTTTTAACTTATTTTAATTTATTTTTACCTTCACCGTGTTAGTGATTTTTCGAGACTCCTTCTTTCTTTTTTTTTATTTATGTTATTGTTAAGTTTTTGCCTTGACAATTAAGGTTCGTATCACTGGATTGTGAATAAAACAAAATCAATTTAGTTTATCAGCAACAAATTTATTTATTTCAAACAAAAATTATTACAACACAATTTACTAACGATAATTCACAAAATCACTTTTTATAATTTTCACATAATTTTACTGTATACTTCCATTTTAAATGCCGTTTTAGCGGGTTGAATTTCAGAAGTGGATTAACTCGATAAGTTTCTCGTCCATTCTTTTTTGACCATCTATAATTTGGTCTTTAATTTCCTCTCCTTGTTGTTTCATTTCGTGTTTAATTTCTTGGTTAGACTAATTTTGATGTTCCAACTGTCGTTCATTTTGTTGTTTCATATCGAAGTTTGACTGTTTAATTTCTCCCATTTATCCTATCATCTGCTTCATAGCAGCCATTAACAGATTGACAAATCGGAACTTCCTGATGGTGGTTGTGTTGTTTCGACCGACGATTGTTTATCTCCTTCTTTCTGCTCTACGGTTGCTACATCCGTTACTTTATCTCCAAAATGCTCCGCATCTAGACCTTCTGCTTTACTACCATCAGTGGCCAAACCCCGTTTCTTAAGTTCCCTCTTTAATTCTGGAACTTTTAATTCGTTGAAAATCATTTTTTTTTATCTTATTATTCACAATCCCACCGCTGTCACCAATTGTTACGTTTTTCCCTTGTCAATTAAGGTTCGTATCACTGGATTGTGAATAAAATAAAATCAATTCATTTATCAGCAACGAATTTATTTATTTCACACAAAAATTATTACAACACAATTTATTAACGATAATTCACAAAATCAGTTTTTATAATTTTCACATAATTTTACTGTACACTTATAATTTTTAAATCGCACTACAACCCTTTTTAAATCACTTTTTAATTCCTTTTTAATCTTTACACTATCGCTTACCAAATAGTAATAATCCAATTCGACTTCGTTCGCATTTTTATATACACAAACCAAAGTTCTAGAAAGCTCATGACTTTTCCAGTAAGAATAGTGTAGAAACATTTAGAACAATTTTATCATGGAAAATTCCATTTTAGTACTAAAACATTGAGCTATTAATTTAACGTGTTCTATTACAATCTAGGTGTCACCGTCACAATATTTTTAGTGGGTATGAAAAATTAAAATTAGGATTGCCAAATGCCAAATAATAATGTAACGGTGACACCTAGGGTGTAGTAAAATAAGTTAAATTAATAGCTCAATGTTTTACTTAGTGATTGCAAATTTGGGGTGATACTCTAAAACCGGTTTTTCGGTTTTACCTACAATAAAAAACCGGTTTCCGGTTTCAAACCGGTTTTTTTTAAACAAAATATATTAATTTGTACAAAAGGGAACTGTCACTTTTATTAGAAAAATACTCTGTAATTTTTTTTTTTAGAAGAAGAAGGCATTTCGTTTGATGGTGTAGACAAATTTGTGGATGTTCCACCGCTTCCCCCACAATCTTCCAATCCTCGTTAAACAGCAGTAATTTTATGTGCTGCTCGCAAATGCGAAGGAAGTGTACTAGTTGATCCACCCATGCATTTATGATTTTCGAACATGTTTTGCATTTTGCCACTTGACCATTTATCTCTCGGAGAAAGTATGTCCCAAGTGATTTGGTATTTTCAATACCTTTCTTGTATTCCTCGAATTTGTAATCCATATTTATTATGGTCTGTCTTAAAAAATATTAAAATGTCATCGGTTTTGAATATAACCCATGAAGTCACATATACATAAAGAAACAATGATGTAGGTATCCCGACATTCCACCAAATTCGACAGACCAACCGACAGACACACAATGTAGTTATAATTTTCATATGATTTATATTATTGTTTTGTTTTCATAATTTTTTTTTTTTTTTTTTTTTGTGAATACGTAATGTATAATTAGGCAAATTTTTTGTTAATAATAAAACCGGTTTTTAAGGGTAATAAAACCCGGTTTTTCGGTGATGTAAAATAACAAAAAATACCGGTTTTTCGGATACCGGAAAACCGGGTTGCAATCACTAGTTTTACTGTACTAAAATGGAATTTTCCATGATAAAAATGTTCTAAATGTTTCTACGCTATTCTTACTGGAAAAGTCAAGAACATTCTAGAAGTTTGGTTTGTGCATATAAAAAGGCGTTTGAGATCGAATTGGATTATTCAAATTTGGAACGCGATAGTGTAGACTTGTAAGATTATTATTAGTATTTGGTAAGCGATAGTGTAAAGATTAAAAATGAATTAAAAAGTGTTTTTGTGCGAAATAAAAAGTAAAAGTGATCAGTAAAATTGTGTGAATAATTTATATAAAGTGATTTTGTATATTATCATTAATAAATTGTGTTGATAAATTGAATTGATGTTGTTTTATTCACAATCCAGTGATACGAACCTTGATTGACAAGGCAAAAACGTAACAATAATTCACTCGTCAACCGCCATCTATGGTTGAACATTCCAACCAAAATTATTGTTGGATGGTAAAGCTTCACAGATGGAACCCTAATTCACATTATTTGTAACTTAATTTCATTCATACACCCCACCTTGAAATGCCTATTTCAATATTTCAACTTAACTAATAATCTTATTTTTATAATATAATATTTACATAATAGGTTCTTAACATCTAAGTCTTATTATTATTCATTACATTTAATGTTTTTAATTTTTATTTTTGTCAATGGTCTTCAATCAGACAAGTGGTTATGTAATTCAAATTATAATTGACATAATTTATACAACTCTAAACATATAGCTATCTAATAATCTTAACCATGAGATTGTCAGAATTCCATAACAAAGAAAAAATATTTCAGTTCGATTCAAATCGTTACCAAATCTCTCAATGAAATTCATAAATTTATATTCCCCTTTCCAATTTATTCGTGTAAGATACATACTTTTGTAATACGACGTCTAAATTTAGAGTTTTAGGTTTTTATTTTGACACTTTACATACCTGTCGGGACCAGGATGCGTTTCGACAATTCGAGCGAGGCACGCACGTCTTTGAGTATAACCATTGCCCCTAATTCAACATTTGAGGACGTTGAATTCCATTTTCTACGCATTTGTAAATGGTTAAAATACTCCAACGACAAACGGTTCCAAAATTGACGCAACAAATGCTGCGTTCTCTGGAAACGCGACAACCGATTAAAATCGCGATGCTCTAATGACAAGTCGGGCAAAGCCGTTATTCCGGATCGATTAAAAAATGTCCCGGCGTTAACACGGAAAAATCAAATGGATCCTCAGACATCGGCGTGAGTGGTCGAGAATTTAGAGCACTCTTGATTTGTGCAATAAGCGTTAAAAATTCTTCGACAGTGTATGTCGCGATCCCGACAACACACTTAAACTGGAACTTGGCGTTTTATACAGCGACCTCCCAGAGGCCTCCAAAGTGAAATGATCTAGGAGGTATCGTGTGCCAATTAATATTCTCTTTCGCACAGAATCTCAAAATTTCACTTTTGTGAGCCGCGGAGTCACAAAGCCTTTTCAATTCCAGCAATTCGTGTTGCGAGCCTATAAAATTTGTTGCATTATCCGAATAAACACGAGCAGGGATCCGCGACGTGAAACTAATCTTCAGAATGCCGTTATAGAAGATGGAGTGGATAAGTCGTGAACTAATTCAAGATGAACGGCTTTTGTCTTAAAAAGACAAAGACAGATATGTATATCTTCTTGTTTGTTTTTGCTCGAGCTTCCATTTTTGCATTGAACGGACCACAAAAGTCAATCCCGATATTATATCCCCATAATGTGATCTGGAGTTCGAAAGCAGCACAAACACACAAAAACAACTAAGCGGCATAAACCTCGCCCACCGATTATCCAAAACCTTAGTCTTATGTTCTCCAATAGGGCTTGTGTCCGAACCAACAATTTTGAAAATGAATGATGCGAAGGAAGCGCCATTTGGTGCTTTTGGTCGAATGGTATAGCCGCGTTACGAAATCGACCACCGATCGACCTTCAGCATCCCTTCTGAATCTATAAACGGAGTAAGAGCTTTTAATTTGCTTCTTGCTGACTACTCTTTGCCCTTTTGAATCTCCGATATTTCAGTCTGATATTCTTTATGCTGAATCATTTTTACGAGTATCTTAAGAGCCATCCTAGTTTCTTAGAACATGATAGAACCACGTTTACAGAATCCTAAATTTAACATACTCGGCTTGCAATTGTTTATCACTATTTTAACATTGTCAATAAATCGTTTTACATAGGCCCGTTACTCGCAATAACTTGTTTAAGTCAGAATACTTTTCGGTTAAATCAAATGAAACGTTATTTACAATAAAAGAATTTTGAATTTCTAACTGATCCGGATATATTTTGTTTCCCTATTCTGTATAATTTCTCCGATTGAAGAGTTTACAAAATAATGAGAAATGTAAGATTTCAGTCATAATTCGACCAGTCACGGGTCATAATTCGTTCTAAATCAACTGCGTATTTCAATCAATATAATCTGGTTGGATAACAAGGTAAATAATTAAAAAAACTTTATTCGAGCAATCTAATTAAACATTTATTATACCGATAAGTTTTATACGATTCCCTATAAATAAATACATAAATAAAGTGTCACAATTGATCGCCTCCAGTATTAGTAAATAATTAAGTGGTAGTTATATGATATATTGTCTAATACTCTTTAATTTAAGTTAAAATTAATAGTGTCGTAATCATAAACTTTTGCTCGTGTCAACGCGCCAAATACTTTATGATGAAGATATCATGTCGGTAAATTTCAAATCTCAAAACATCACGTGTTATACACCTTAATTGTATTAATAAAAACCATTTATCGCTCGCATTATTTGTGTGTTATTCAATTAAAAATGTTTATGTATAATAACAAAGGCAATGATTTAAACAAATAATGGAAAACCTCTAACGTTCAATTAACGTGTCGATATTATGTGATTCAGAAACTTGAGCCGTCTTTACAACAAATGGCGAGATAAATTAAAATTGAGCTTCGTGTATTTTATTCATTTAAGACTAGTTTTACCAAATTTATAAACAAATTTGCAAATAATTTACATAATACACATTTGTTAAACAAACAAAAAAAAATTTTATAAAGTTGATTTAAAACTGCAATAACACCAACAATAAAATTATTTCAATAATAAAAAATTGTCATCACTTTGATAGCAATTTTGACAATGAACTAAAAAAAATTATCTGTAGCTTTTATCTACTCGTAATATACACGTTAAAGAATATGTAAGCGTTTTATTGAACTTAAGGACTTATAATATGGACAATTCCGTTTTAAATTGTTTATTTGCTCATTGTTGAAAATTTGTATGCTTATCGTAATTTCTCGATGAAGGCTGTACAATAGAATTTTGTCACATTATTTTTAATAAACTGAACACGACGAGATTAATTCGTCGTAAATAATTATGAGTGCTTCATTTTTTCGATAAAATTACACCATTTTTTATTTGGCAGTTCTTTAGCTTATAAAAGAGTGTTATTTTATTCAACATTCTCCGCTTTGGTATAATTTTTTAGGTTTTAATGAGCTCTGTTGATCAAAACTGAAACCTAACAAATAAAATAAAAAAAGCGGACAAAAATTAGGCTTTTGGAATAAAACAACACTTTTTTATAAACTCACCCCCTTCATCGAAGCGTGTTTGGTACGTGTAGCAGTTTATATAAAATTGAATACTCAGGAAGTCGTAGTAATGCGATAACTGGAGATTTGTCTTCAAATCCCAACGGTAAGGTTTGACGGGGAGGGAAGACGCAACAATTTTTGAAAAAAGATGAGAGAAATTTAATTTCGACGAGTTTGCCTGTTAAAATATGTTCAGAAATTTTATATCTATCGTTTCCATGAACGAGGTTGAGTTAGGTTGGATTGAAATAATTAGGTTTTCGTTAAATTACAAAATGACGTTGATCATTTCCATGGAAGTGAGTTAGGTTGAGTTGAAAGTGTTACAGCAAGGTACATTATAAATACACTTATGACTTTTGTATTGCGTTCTTAATTTGTTGTTAATAGAGCACAATAGATCTTTTAGGTCGCAGTGCGAAGTGGCTGATCGCCCGCAGTTATATTTATTGCTTCAAAAACACTTAAAATTTTATTATACTGGAATTAATTTTTATTAATTCCAGAATTTATTTTATTAATTTTATTTTGATCTTACATAAAGAGTACAATTTAGGTTGGAATACAATTATAAATCTCACCGAGCAATGGTTTGATTCGAGTTTATATACATAAAAAATGCAGCGTTATCATCTTTACATTTTTTATGTTCACACGTTTTATTTTAGGTCAATTACATTATATTTTGCATAAAAGGCAAAATATATATTTACAGCATAATTCGTAATATTAAACTTGTTATGCATGTTAAAAAATGTGACTGCATGTTTGTTGTTGTATGTTATCGTGGGCCGAATCGTGTGCGTTATTTATGTTGCCTATTGTTATGTTACCTGTTGTGGGTTTACATAACTCCGCATGGCCCTCCAATAATAATAATAATAAAAAATACTTTCTTTTACGTAATATAAATAGAAAACAATTTTTTATATTTTCTATATTTATTTCACTATTAAATAGATTTTATTTCTATTTTTGTGATAATTTTTGTATATTTTTTACGTAATGAAAATAAAGTATAGTAATCATGAAAATTTTGGATCTTAAAATTTTTAGAGATTTATCTGTTTTGAGGTTCCCTGAGTCCGAAAAAGTGGGTTTCATGGTGTCTGTCTGTCAGTCAGTCAGTCTAGTCTGTCAGTCTGTCAGTTAGTCAGTCTGCGTACTCTTTACAGCCCAGATGGTTTAACCAATCGAACTGAAACTTCAGATTTAAGGTTTTTTGATAAATTGATAAATTGGGAAGCCTCAGTGAATTTTACTCTAAATAGGCTAACCGGAAGTGGCCACTCCCTTGGTTCAGAAAATTTATATTCCAAATATCTTAAAAAGAGACACTTACCCGAATAAAAATAACCAAGCATTTATATGGCGTACCCGAATAGGAAGCCCGCAACATACGAGTTTCAAACGAAATGCGATGGAAATGATTTTTAATGATTTTTATCATCATAGAATTTTTCTTCATACTTAATAAAATAGAATAAAATAAACAAAATATATCGTAGAGTGTATGTCGTAGTGTACTACAAGCCGTAATGAAATATGCCGTACTGAAACATGACACAGTACACTTTAGGCCGTACGGAAATATGCCGTACTGAAACGTACTGTAACGTACAAAATACCGTAGTGTATCATGCCTCGTAGCGGATCATATGCGTACTGAAATATGTCGTACTGAAACATACCGAAGTGTAGTCATTTGCCGTAATGAATTATGCCAGAACGAATCGGACTCGTCGCTGACTGACAACGTTTACGACCGGAGCCATTTCAAATATTTTTCGATTTCAAATATTTTTTTCTTGCCACGATGTATTTTCAAATGAGCAGTATATGTGCTACTTAGGCGGGTATTACATTATCACATTTATATAATTATATAAATATAATTATATTTTTTTACAAAGAAAATATTGTTATATTTAGCTTCTTATTTGTAAAAAAATATAATTATATTTATATACATAATTATTTAAATGTGATAATGTAATACCCGCCTTAGACTGAGATCCAATTCGCAACTTACTAGTATTTCAAATAAGTTGACATATTTTGAATTATTTGGAATAGGTCATTTGGTAGTCCAATTAAAGCCAAGACTTATTTAATCGTAACCGTACAGTTGAGAAATATTTTTAAGCCAAATAATTATAAAAATGAAAAAACCTCAGCAATAGTTCTTTTTATTAGTTAAGCTCTTAAGCAGAAATATATAGTGATAAAACATCAAGATTAATAAATTTTTTTTACATCATTGTTTAAGTTACGGTGCCACTCTTATTACAATAAATTTTAAAACCAATAATCGATTGATTTGTTGTGAAAACTATTGAAATAACAGCAACACGGAATTTAAATCAGAAAATAACTTTTTAAGACTTTCAAATAAATTTGCCTAAATCTGTCTGTATTAAAATCAATAAGATTCTTTCGGCTTCTTATAGACAAAATATATTAAAAATAATGGCATTCACAACATTTTCGACTTGTTAATCAGAAAAAATGAAGAGGGCCAAGCATTTATAAATATATCTACCAAAAAAAAAAAAAATAGAAATATCAAAATCTCCCCCGTACTTTAACCCGAGGTCAATACAAAGTGTATCGACTCCAAAATAGGAAAACTTTCCCTGGGGTAGTTTGGTTTCATACTGACGAGCTCGCACGAACAAAAAGTTTGGTCTACTCATCAGGTAGCTACGAATAAATTACAAAAATACAATTCTAGCTTCATACATTACGTACACATAAGAGGCAAGAACGCATTGACTTAGACAATTATATAATTCACCAAATCAAAAAACTCAAGGAAAACCCTCATTTCTGTGGGTTTTATGCACACACAGAAAAAATGAAGAGGGCAAACATTTAGAAATATATCTACCAAAAAAAAAAAAAGTAGATATATGATTGGTTGATATATTTATAAATGTTTGACCTCTTCATTTTTTCTGATTAACAAGTCGAAAATGTTTTCATTGTCATTATTTTTAATATATTTTGTTAATACAGACAAACTTTCTCTTTCTATTATTTGTGTGTGCATAAAACACACAGAAATGAGGGTTTTCCCTTGAGTTTTTTGATTTGGTGAATTATATAATTCGCTAAGTCAATGCGTTCTTGCCTCATACGTAATATATGAAGTTAGAATTATATTTTTATAGATTAGTCGTAGCTACCTGATGAGTAGACCGAACTTTTTGTTTGTGAGAGCTTGTCAGTACGAAACAAAACTACCACACAGAAAGCTCAGGGAAAGTTTTCAGTTTTTGGAGTCGATACACTTTGTATTGACCTCGGGTTAAAGTACGGAGGGTATTTTGATATTTCTATTTTTTTTTTTTTTTTTGGTAGATATATTTATAAATGTTTGGCCTCTTCATTTTTTCTGAGTAACAAGTCGAAAATGTTGTGAATGCGAATGCCATTATTTTTAATATATTTTGTCTATGAAAAGCCGAAAGAATCTTATTGAAAAAATGAATCGGAAATTGGGCTCCAGCCTTAGTAGTCATTTCAAATACTATGTAATCGAAACAAGTTACTTATAGAATAACAAGTCTTAGTAGGAATATTAAAATTTGACAAGCAATACGACTAATTGGAATATCAGCTTTCACTAAAGTTTTGCCAACCGAACTTGAAAGTTTAAATGCAATTAAAAATAACCAAATGATAATTTTTATTATTCTAACGGTGTTTTTACTTGAATTTTGAAATTCAAATTTGATTTTTTACCGTAATATTAGGTATATAATCCATAATCTCAGTCGCGATAACCAACCATGCTTTCTTAATCTCGATCTTAATATAATGGTGACAGACACAAACAAAATTACAATGGATTCTTGCCAAACTTAAAAATATATAGGGGTGACATGTTGTACCATCACTTTCGATTCATAGAAAAAAAGAAAGAGTACATACAATTTTGTTCTTGTTACACGAGACAAAATATTATCGAAAACGGTTCGAAAGTGATGGTACAACATGCCACCCCTGAAATATACATATGTGCGGCGTGCCAAATTTCACTTCACTTTGAAAGAAGCGAATATTAACGAATAAAAAACGAATAGGAGCTATGTATTTATTATGTAGTTTGTCAAATCTACTTACCTGATATGCTGTGTTTCGTTCAGTAGCAGTTTTTGGAACTTTACTTAACCGTTCAGTAGCTTAAGCCCGTCCCTTCTTTCGCTGTTTAGTATACTTCCTCAATTACTGCACGGATCCATGAAATTACTCCTAAGTGAAATAACTCCGAACAAAAAATGACACACATGTATGAAAATTAGGAGTTATTTCATTTTTTCAACTTGAGGAAATATCCCATTATGAATGTTCCAAAAGAAATAAGCCTCAAAAATGTATTGTTGGGAATTATTCTATTTCTGTTTAAAATCATAATTCTAAAAATGTGTGAGCCCTATTATTTGTCGTTATCACTATTATTTGTACAATTTTCTAAATAAACTTTTGGAAAAGGAATAGCTATTTATCTAATATTAAAATATTCTGGAAATAGAGATTTCCATTCTAATTCCTTCAATTTAATTTCCATTTTCTAAAATATTATAAATTTAAATCTTTCTTTTGCAGATTAAAAAATTGGGACTTATATTTTTTCCTTTTTAGCGATTTACTTCATAATGAACTTAATCTCAGCAAAGCTTGAAATTTTGTTTCCCAATATCTAGAACATAAATCTTCATTTTCCAGAATATTTTAAAATTAAATTTTCCAGAATCAAATTAGTCATTCCCTTTCCCTCACACTTTCGTCGTTGAAGCAATTAACGAATTAAGCATTATATTCTTAGGCAAACTGTAAAACAAATATTTACTGTAAGTTATTATTTTATAATAAAAATTTTCGGACAACATTGCCTCAAAATGTAAAGCTTTGGAAACCAGTTGTAGTCAATTCAACAATATATTAAATTTAAATTATTGTAAATCTGAGAGCAAATCTGTTACAGGTGATGTTTTGCAGGTAAATATTAATGTATGTCTGAAATTTGGCCATTTAAATGTCCGTAGTTTGGTAAAACATTTTAATGATATTGTTATTTTATTGAATGAATATAAATTTGATTTCCTTGCTTTGACAGAAACTTTTCTTGACGATAAGATTTCAAACGGGTCGCTTCATATTAATAATTATAATATAATGCGGTTTGATCGAGTTAACAACACGCGATGGGGTGGGGTTGCTATATATTTTAGGAGTACATTAAAAACCAATAAATTATTTTGTGGAACTTTGGGCAAACTTGAAATTTTAGCATCTGAGGTCATTGGGTGTTTTGGTAAAATTCTTGTTTTAGTTATTTATAATCCTCCTCCGGCTGGTACTGATGATATAACTAATTTACAAATTGTGTTTTCACAATACTTATCCCAGTATGAAAAAGTTATTTGTTGTGGGGATTTTAACTTTAATATGTTAATTAATAATAAACTTAGTGCTTGCTTGAGTTTAAATAATTTAAGCTATTTATGTTTTAACCCAACAAGATTAGATAGCAGTCTTTTGGATTTAATTATTTTGCATGAGCCTGATATACACAATATCATTTCTTTTGGTCAACTTGCTGTTCCAGCTATTTCCGATCATGACTTGATTTTTGCCTGTTATAGGTTCAGTCGTATTAGAGATAAAATTTCTTATACTGTGGTACCTGATTACAAGGCAATTAATTATGATGACTTTTTACTTAGTTTCTCTTCGTTAGATTGGAATGATCTTTATTTTTATCATGATGTAAATGATAATATTAAAGTATTTAATTCAAATATCTTAGAGTTGGATAGGAATTGTGTACCACGAAAACAAGGCATTAGGAGGTGTCGCACAGCTCCATGGTTAAATGCTTTTATTTTAAATTTAATGGAGCGTAGAGATTTGGCTTATGGTAAATATAAAAGATTTAAATCAGAATTTGATTTAAAATCTTTTAAATATTTAAGAAATAAAACAAACAGGTGTATTAATCAAGCTAAAAATCGGTTTTATTTTGGTAATATGAGTAATACTAAAATAACGTGGAACAATTTAAAAAAGCTTGGTATATCATGTTTTTCGACTGAAGCTGTTATTGACTTTTCCGCTGATGACATTTTAGCTGGGTTTAGTAAACTTTCTGAATCTTTAGTGGTATTGCCGTTACCTGATTTAAATTTTACTGGTTCTGATAATTGTGGTTTTGTTTTTAATTGTGTAGATGAACTTATGGTGTTGAATGCAATCCGTGTCATTAGATCAGATGTGATGGCATATGACATGATAAACTTCAAAATACTGAAACTATTTATTGATTTATTTTTACCACATATTACATTCATCATTAACCAATGCTTGACTAAATCTGTATTTCCGGATTTGTGGAAAGTGGCTTCGATTATTCCCATTCCTAAAAAGGATGTAATCAATAATATAAGTGATATTCGTCCAATTAGTATTTTGCCTGCACTATCCAAGGTTCTTGAAAAAATTATACAAATTCAAATTCTTGAGCATCTTAATAATTTTAATTTTTTATGCAAGTTTCAATCAGGATATAAATCTGGCCACAGTACTACTACTGCACTTGTAAATATAGTTGATGATATAACTGCTATCTTGGATAAAAGTAATTCCTTTGTTGTTTTAGTTTTATTAGACTTTTCAAAAGCTTTTGATTGTGTCAATCATACGCAATTGCTACAAAAGTTAAAATTGTATTATAAGTTTTCTGATTCCGCTATTATGTTGCTTCATTCTTATTTAAGTAACCGGAAACAGTTCGTCAAACTTGGTGATGATTTTTCTAACCTAAGTGATGTAATTGCTGGAGTTCCTCAAGGATCAATTTTAGGCCCTTTACTGTTTTCTATTTACATTAATGACCTACCTTGGCATATTTTGAACTGTCAATTTCATCTTTATGCTGATGATTTGCAGTTATATATTGGTGGTGATTTGGTAACATTGGATGACTTAATTATACAACTTAATACCGATCTGAATAGGATATCGTTATGGTCTAGTAATAATTCACTTTCTATTAATCCTAATAAAAGTAAAGCTTTATTTTTAACTAGACATAAAGTACATTATATAAAACCTGTGCTCGTTTTGAATAATGATATAATCTCATTTGTTCCAACAATTAATAATCTAGGATTAGTATTGAATACTACTCTCACATGGACTGATCATGTAAGCTCTCTGTGTAAGCGTGTTAACTATAGCTTATAATCGCTTAGATTAATAAAAAAGTTTTGTCCTGTTAAGTTACGTATATATCTTGTCAAAACTTTAATTATTCCAATTTTCACCTATTGTGATGTGATATTTTCTAATTGTGATAGTTCCTCAAAACATTTACTTGAGATTACTTTTAATAATTGTGTGAGATACGTCTATGACCTTAGAAAGTTTGACCATATATCTGAATTTAGGAGCTCAATCCTTGGATGCGACTTGTTTGAGTTTTACCGTTATAGAACTGCTATGTTTATTTTCCGTATAATAAAATCATTTATACCCACGTACTTGTATGATAAATTAAATTTTTCTGCATCGTTACGCACAAGGAATATTAATTTGCCACTAAATAGAACAAATGTTTACCATAACTCCGGATTGATAAAGGCGATTCTCACCTGGAACAGTTTGCCAATGGAATTAAAAAATATTAGTTCTGTTTCTAAATTTAAAACTGTTATGTTAAAATCTATAACATAGAACATGTACATATTTGTAAATTTTTATTGATTATGTAAGTGGAAGTTTGTTTTGTTCATTGTTATACTTTATTTAAAATGTTAATTGTTAATTTTAAGTTTGTTATTAAATTGTAAAAATGTTATGCACAAAAGCCATCGGCTTACGCTTTAGTCAATAAAATATTATTATTATTATTATTATTATTATTATTATTATTATTATTATTATTATTATTATTATTATTATTATTATTATTACCATCACTTTCGATTCATAGAAAAAAAGAAAGAGTACATACAATTTTTATCTTGTTACAAGAGACAAAATATTATCGAAAACGGTTCAAAAGTGATGGTACAACATGCCACCCCTGAAATATACATATATGCGGCGTGCCAAACTTCACTTCACTTTGAAAGAAGCGAATATTAACGAATAAAAAACTAATAGGAGCTATGTATTTATTATGTAGTTTGTCAAATCTACTTACCTGATATGCTGTGTTTCGTTCAGTAGCAGTTTTTGGAACTTTACTTAACGGTTCAGTAGCTTAAGCCCGTCCCTTCTTTCGCTGTTTAGTATACTTCCTCAATTACTACACGGATCTATGAAATGACTCCTAAGTGAAATAACTCCGGACAAAAAATGACACACATGTATGAAAATTAGGAGTTATTTCATTTTTTCAACTTGAGGAAATATTCCATTATGAATGTTCCAAAAGAAATAAGCCTCAAAAATGTATTGTTGGGAGTTATTCTATTTCTGTTTAAAATCATAATTCTAAAAATGTGTGAGCCCTATTATTTGTCGTTATCACTATTATTTGTACAATTTTCTAAATAAACTTTTGGAAAAGGAATATTTACCTAATATTAAAATATTCTGGAAATAGAGATTTCCATTCTAATTCCTTCAATTTAATTTCCATTTTCTAAAATATTATAAATTTAAATCTTTCTTTTGCAGATTAAAAAATTGGGACTTATATTTTTTCCTTTTTAGGGATTTACTTCATAATGAACTTAATCTCAGCAAAGCTTGGAATTTTGTTTCCCAATCTCTAGAACATAAATCTTCATTTTCCAGAATATTTTAAAATTAAATTTTCCAGAATCAAATTAGCCATTCCCTTTCCCTCACACTTTCGTCGTTGAAGCAATTAACGAATTAAGCATTATATTCTTAGGCAAATTGTAAAACAAATATTTACTGTAAGTTGAAAAAATTGCAAAACCTAGATAAAGAGGGTTTAGACTAAAATCCAGAATTTACATAGACTTTTAGCGTTAAATAAAGGTTATTTTAAACTTTTCGCTAAAATTTCTAAATACCAAAAAACCTGCCCGTCAGAGAAAATTTAAACAGGGGAGAAAATTTCCCGAAAAAAGTAATGTCAGTGTTTTTTGTCAAAAACGGTCATAAGAAGGCTGGGAAATCTCACCTAAATTGGCTATACCTTTCCTAAAACAGCTTGTAATTAGAAATATAATGAAAACACTAACATTTCATCCCAGTTTTCTCTTTTTCTTCTACTTCTTCACATATTCAGAAAGAAAAACTTCTTCTATGGAAATCTCGTGACGCCGCATTTAACGTTTTCGTACATTTAACGGCCGTGCAGTCGTTATAACTAATGCAAAAACGCACGGCGATAAAGTTATCGTCGAGACGCTTGTAACGGGGTTGTCCCATCAATGGTCATTTATTCCTTTTAGTGGCGGCGTTTTTCTCAAATAATAAAATATTTTTATAAAGAGCTCGTTGAACCGCGTGTAACCGTTGTTGCGAATGAAATTCGGTTCACACGTTTGCGAAATAGAAAAACAAATGTGAAAAAATACCTAACCCTTGTTGAAATATAACTAAAAACTAAGCATGGCGACCAAAAATCGGTGAAAATCTCGCTCGTTTCTGTGAGTTTACCAATTCGATAGGCGCCGAAACGTATCGAAACTTTTTTTATCCTAAAATTTTCTACTTTCCCATATATTCAAGATTGATCTATTTTTTTTTAACATTTTTGAGCCGTTTATGGAAAGTTGTTTTTGCACTTAAAGGTCAAATTTTCCCCACTGCAGTGGGGAGGGAAGGGAGAGGTTGTAAAATATTTTTTGATATTCTTCGTCCAGAAATCTACTTAAACCCAGAACGTCAACCTAAATCAACTTTATCTGTGGTTAAACGAAGTCGCCTAGACTAATAACATAGCCTTCTAGAGTATAGACTGATAATCAGAATGACGTATTTTTTAGAAGCTTTTTTAGTGGTATAACTTTTCACTGATTACCATTGGCTCTGCCGAATTAAAATAATACCTGCTAAATTTATCTGTAGTTTTTCTAGAGTAAGTAAGATGTCTAAAATGTTGACAGAAAAATACGAAAAAACATTATTTAGTCACAAAATTATCACACATTCAATTTTTGAACTAGAAATTTCCCAAAGTGGGAATTTTTGGTACGATTTTACCAAATTTTTACGGCTATCACTGCCATCTATGTAATGTATACTGACTTAATGTCCAAACGAATTGTAGTAAACTTTTATTTCAATTTGACCAGAATGCTGTTGTTATGAACTTTTTTATAATATATGGTGGAAATAAATCAATTATTACAAGAAAATGGAAACGATTTACTTAAACGACATTCATATGTATTGAATATGAAAGTATTTCAGAAATCATAATAAAGAATTTGTAACGTTTTCATTTAAAACTTTGTGTTAGGAAAAAAAGTGATTTCCCATATGTTTTGTGTATTTTACTATGAAAAGTTTGGTTTTTCCCTCGCGATTTTTAGACTATGGTTTTGTATAATTTTGCTAATAGCAAAGCAACCTTGATTATTCAAAGCCATAGTCTAAAAAACCAAGCTTTTATAAGGGAATTAGAAACGAGGAAAAAGCAAAACTTTTCATAATAAAACACACAAAACATATGGGAAATCACTTTTTTTTATAAGGCAAAGTTTTAAATGAAAACATTACAAATTCTTAATTATGATTTCTGAAATACTTTCATAAATGTTTGAATTTCAAAAGATATGAATGTCGTTTAAGTAAATCGTTTTCATTTTCTTATAATAGTTGATTTATTTAAAGCAAAATTTAATAAAAATTTCATAACAACAGCATTCTGGTCAAATTGAAATAAAAGCTTACTACAATTCGTTTGGTCATTAAGTCAATATGTATACATTACATAGATGGCAGTGATAGCCGTAAAAATTTGGTAAAATTGTACCAAAAATTACCACCTGGGAAAATTTCAAGTTCAAAAATTGTAGGAAAAGCAAAACAAATTCACAAAATATAGGATCGTGTGATAATTTTGTTTTTTTTTTTTTTTTTTTTTTGAAAATAATTCTGTTTTATTATTTCTTTTTTAATTACAATCTAGTCTAAGACTAATAAGCAATTTTATTCTAACTTAAATTACTACATTTTACTGAAATTTAAGGGTTCATCCATCGATGTACTCCTTTGTTTTGATATTTATGATTTGATCGCGCTTTTGTCGTGCTCTAGATAAAGATTTATTTTAACTGATTTACACTAACTCAAAAGGCTTTACTCTTTTGAGCCTTCTAACTAAACCCGTATTATCCAGTAGCTGGTTGGCCTCTATGTTGACATGGTGAAGTAGCCGTTGTTCATGACTTCTAGCAAATTTCATAATTTCGGTTTTGATGAGTTCTATGCCCAGATCTTTGTGGATGTCGCTATTTCTGACAAACCATGGTGCGTTGACGATGCTTCTTAGCACTTTGTTTTGGAATCGTTGGATAATATCCATGTTGCTCTGCTTGGTACATCCCCACAGCTGTATACCATAAGTCCAAACAGGCTTCAATATTTGCTTATAAAGCAGAAGTTTATTAGGGATTGATAAATGAGAGTTTCTTCCCAGTAACCAATACATTTTTTTGTATTTTAATTCCAACTCGCCTCTTTTCTTTTTTACATGAGCTTTCCAGCGAAGTTTAGCGTCTAATATCATACCAAGATATTTGGCAGTGTTTGCATGTGGTATTTCTTGATTATTTAAATATACTGGTTTATGAACTAATCTCTTGTTCGTAAAGTCAACATGTACAGATTTAGTTTCATTTAGTTTTATGCGCCATTTTTTTGTCCAATTGTGTACTTGCTCTATGGCGTTTTGTAATTGCTCTGCTGTATCTGAGTTGTTGTCACCTACTGCCATGATAGCTGTGTCATCGGCGAAAGTGGCTATCATGTTGTTTTGTGGGATTGGGACATCTCGGGTGTATAGTAAATACAGAAGTGGCCCAAGTACACTTCCTTGTGGAACTCCTGCTTTTATTCTCTTAAGCTCTGAATATTCATCTTCTTGCTTAAGCCTGAAATATCTTTCCGTTATATATGATTCCAGTATTATGCTGTACTGTTTCGGTAGGATTAATTTGAGTTTGTAGATTAATCCTTCGTGCCAAACTTTATCAAAGGCCTGCGCTACATCAAGGAATACTGCTGAACAAACTTTTTTCACTTCTAAAGTCTTCTCAATAATATTGGTTATTCTATGCACTTGATCGATAGTTGAGTGCTCACTGCGAAAACCAAATTGGTGATTCGGAATTAGATTATTTTTTTCAGTTATTAGTTTAAGCCTTTTTAATAGTAGCTTTTCAAAGAGTTTGGACATTATCGGCAACAACGATATAGGCCTATATGATGTTATTAGATGTGGCGGTTTTCCTGGTTTGGGAATCATGATTACCTCAGCCACTTTCCAAAGTTTGGGTACATATTTTAACCTAAATGCGGCGTTTATGATATTAGTTAACTTTACCGTAGCTTTTCCCGGTAGCTGCTTTATTATTTCTCCGGTAATCAGGTCAAACCCTGGTGCTTTCTTTAAGTTTAAATTGTTTTTAATTTCATTTGCTACTTCAGTAGTCGATGTAGGAGTGACATCTTCTAAAATTTGTGTTATGTTTTCATCCAATATTTCTCGTAATTGACATTCATGAGGTTGAAATATATTTTCAAGATGATTGGCAAAACCTTCAGCTTTTTCTTTGTTTTTCCTTGCCCATGTTCCATCCATTTTCCTGATAGGATGGATCGGCATTATTGGCCTTTTCAGAGTATTACTTGCTTTCCAAAGCGAATAACCCGTATTACTATCATTCGTTAGCTTACTTAAGTAGAAATTAACTGACTCATTTTTTAATTTCTGAATTTCTCTTGTTAATTGTTGAGTAAGATTATTTAGTCTTTTTTTGTCCTGTGGAGCTCTAGTTTGGTGCCATTTTTTTCTGGATTTGCGTTTATCCCTAAGGAGATTTCTAATTTCTATTGGATAGTTATTTCCTTTTAGCCTTGATTTGATTTCTGGAGTACTTTCCCATGCTGATTGTTGAATATCTGTAATGAACTTTTCTACTTCTATGTCCAGTTGATCCATAGTTTTTAAAGGAACTTTCAAAAGTATTCTTTGTTCCAGGTGTACTTTGAAACTTTCCCAGTTCGTATATTTGTTGGTTAATACTGGATTATTCCCTTTTTGGATGATATACTCGCTTAGAGTTAGGACTATTGGAGAATGATCTGAGCTCATATCTTGGCTTTCTTCAACTTTCATAAAATTATTAGAAATATTTTTGGTTATAAAAAAATCGATCAGGTCAGGTATTTTCCCTGGGTCAGTTGGCCAATATGTTGGTTTACCTGTTGAAATGGATTCACATCCATTTTCTTTGATGGCAATCAATAATTCTTTTCCTTTAGTGGTAGTTAATCTAGAACCCCAGTGAGTATTCTTCGCATTGAAGTCACCACCTATTATGAACCTTTTTCCCAGACGCTTAAAGAACTCTGAGTATTGTTTGCTTTTAATTGAATGTCTTGGTGGACAGTATAATCCTGCCACAACAATAGGAAAGTTTTCCGTTTTTATATAAACCACTGTGGCCTGAATTTCTTCTTTTCCGTACTTTGCTTCTTTAAAATGTTGGATATTTTTTTTAATGATGACTGCACTTCCTCCTCTGGCTGAATTATCTGGATGAATAGTGTGATATATGCAATAGCCTTTAAATGTTATGTAGGATTGCTTAGTAAAATGTGTTTCCGAAATAAGACACACATCAATATTCTCAATGTCGAGGACTGCTTGTAGTTCTTGCTGATGCCGGAGCAAACCATTAGCATTCCATGACATGATTTTCATTGTGTTGTTCATTTTTGTGTTGATTTGGGTCTAGCTTCCAATGCTCTATCTTCCAATTTTTGTAGCCTCTCATCAAATTTTGTTAATTTCATGAGAATATCTTGTAATGTTTGACTGATGTCTACATCTTTAGATTTTTGCTGGGGTTTATTGACTACGCCACTTGTTACTTCAGCATATGTAACACCTTCAGTTCTTAGTTGGCGGCCAAATGATTGCCCATTGTCTTGTTTTGCATGCCTCTCATATCGATTTGACTGGCCATACATTTGAGTTTTATTCATCCTTTGGTTTTTCATTTTCTGAATTTCCTTTGCAACAATACATCCTCGATAGTTAGCAGGAGGACCTTGTCCACAGTGTACACATTTAAGTTGAGCTTGTGGATTGTCGCATTTTCCAGTTAGGTGGTGTCCGGCACATTTAACACACCTTGGAAGTTTGCCACAATATCTTTACGTATGTCCATATGCCTGACACTTTTGGCATAGTGGAATTAGTTTAGACTTTCTAAGTGGTTGAATTTCCACTTTGCAACCCAATAAACTAGTGATCTTATATATTTTAGTTATATTTTCGTCACAACTGAATGTTAGTACAAACATGTCTAGCTTCTTTTTATTTCTCCAGCTAACTTTGTTCATTACGCTGATTATTTTAAATTGTTTCGATGATAATTCTTCTTTAATTCGTTCTGGGCTACATGTATGATGTAAGTTCCTTGCCATAACTCTGATTGGCCTTTCTTGTTTATTTTCATACGTGTGAAAGATAAATGAGCCTTCGGTCAAAGTTTTCACTACGTTTCTATATGCATCGACGCTATTTACGTTGATGCTTATTTTATTTTGATTCATCAATTTAGTGATGAATGATTCTTCTGAAACACTCGCCTTAATTATATCATAGAAAACGTGATAATTTTTAACATCATCTACTATGATCGGTGGTGGGGGAGGTGTTTTTTTATCTGTTTTGATATTTGTCTCAACCTTTTGAGGCTGAGTGTTTTGATCCAGAGTTTGTGGTTTTTGTGGTGGTGACGGTGTATTATTTAACCTTCTCTTTTTACTTTTTCTAGACTTAGCACGAATCCATTCTGTTTCTTTAGCTAAGTCTTCCTCATCGGTTTGATATTCAACGTTTTTATTAACATTAGAATTGGTGTTTTGTTTCTGTATTATTGATGATTCGGTTGGACATTTAACATTGTTGGCGTTAAGTTCGGTATTCTGGTTCTGCTTCATTGATGGCTTAGCTTGAGTTTCGTTCTGCTTTAATTGCATCATTTCTTTTTTTAGTTCGTCAATTTGTTGTTGTAAATTGAGAATAATAATGCTTTGCTGATTTTTCTCATCAGTTACTTTTTGCCATTGTTTGTATAACGTTAGCTCTTTTTCTGAAGTACCACTTTCAAGAATAGATGTTTCACCATGTTATATGAGGTTGTTATACTTGCTTGTTGGGGTGTTAAAATGTGTTGAAATTTTGTCATGTTAAAATTTTCAGATGAGAAATTAAAAGTTTTCTCAGGATATCTAGCAACGTTTCCTCCCTTGTGGAACGGGCTGTTTACTATTTCCATATTTTTGTTTTTTTGTGTATGCAAGGATCGGCCCTCCCCAGAATCCTTAGGGCCAGTCTCATCAGAGAGTGGATTGCCCAATATTTCTATTGGTTTACCACCTGGGGTATTTTTTCCTTCTGTTTTATTCATTGCATATTGTATATTTATAGTGTAATCCACTCGCCTCTAGTATTTAGCCGATTTTAAAATCGTTGCCCGGGTGTCACCACGAGGAGGTATACTAGACACATTTGGTGGCCTCTACATAGTTGCAGAGCTGGAATATAGTTCACGAAAGTCGTGGCTATAAACGGTCAACTCCTACCCTATTGAAGCGCACCCCAACACCCGTGTGATAATTTTGTGATTAAATAACCTTTTTTCGTATTTTTCTATTAACATTTTAGACATCTTACGTACACTAGTAAAACTAAAGATAAATTTAGCAAGTATTGTTTTAATTCGTCAGAGCCAACTTTGATGAATTTTTCAAAATGAAAGTTCGAAAAATATATTTTAGAAATAATTTAATTTTATTATTTCTGCAATTAATATTTATTTAATACCAATATAACCTTCTTGAGATATTTAGAAAACTTTTATATAAACGTTTTATAATATTTTTGCTTTTTTCATTCAAAAACTTGAAGCTAAAAAACACCATTTTTACTATGGATTCCTATGGAAATCAGTAAATTATACCACTAAAAAAGCTTCTAAAAAATACGCCATTTTGATTATGGCTCTATACTCTAAAAGGCTCTGCTAATAGTCTACAACAAATAATATCAATGACTGAAAATACCATATGAAATGTTTAGTATTGAAAGGGCACATGTCGATTTTTTGCCAAAATTAGTATTATGACGGTTTTGCATCATAGACACGTAAATAGGTTTTATGACAACACAACACTAGCACCTGGTTAATGAAAGGCGCCGTTTCATTAACCATATGCTAGTGTTGTTTTGTCATATAACGTGTTTACGCAAAGCACCTAGATATACAAGCCATCAGTAACAGACCAATTTTAAAAGAAACTTAATTTAAGGGGGATAAATTTTACGATTTCCCATAAGAACCTATGTAAAATTGAACATTTTTGATTAAAATTTTATCAATGAAAAATACTCGTACCAGAAAATGTTTTTAGGTTTATATTTAAATCAAACCTTTGAGTACAACATATTTTAAAACCAATAACTTAAATTTAGTAATTTGATTAATATAATTAAAATAAAATTGTACAAATTTACTTTTTCTTTGTATGACTAACTTGTATGTGAAAAATACAGTATAAAATTATAAAAACGAAATAAATGGCGTAAGATCTTATTTATGAAGGGTTTGTTTAACCCTTATTCGGTACACTTCTGTGGAATGACTTACTGAGCACACAGGGATCATATGCATCCCACGGACAAAAACCGTTATAATAAATAAACTATTAAATATTTCAACTTAAAAATTTTTTTGGAACTTCATGAAAGTGTACTTTTAAACTAAGATTGTTTACCTTTAAGTTTTTTTTTTAACTTTAGCTATTTAATGTTTATGGTATATGAGCGTGGGTATATATGATCCCAGTGTGCCGAACAAGGGTTAAATAAAAGAAAAAAGTTTTTTTCTCGTTTTTAGTTTAACCTCGTTGCTATTTATCGAATTTTTTTATTAAAAAAAAAATATGAACGAAATGTGACTCATTAGATAAAGATGTTTTTATGAATAAAGGGGTTTTAGTAAAACATTAATTAAATATTTATAAACAAGATTTTATTAATTGATTTTCAAATCATTTATTTATCAATTATTCTTCTTGATAAGGTAGAAACCAAAATTCAGTTTTGTAAGATCTTTCATTTAAGAAAACAAAATTAAAGAAACATAACTTTTCTTATGATTTGCATGAAAAATCACATTTTTTGTCTTTCTATGACTTATGTTAAGTTCGAATTTGATGCTGACGGCTTGTATTCTAGGTGCTTTGATTTACGTATCTATGGTACAGAACCGTCATAATTCTAATTTTGACAAAAAGTAGAGATGTTCCCTTTAACGATTCAAATATATTCGATTTTAGAGAAATTCATTTTCACATTCAAAATATGGACCAGCGTGCTTTAAGGTATCGCCAAATTGTAATTTCTATGTAAACTTCAATTAACTTTCGTGAATATAGGAATTAAGCTGTAATAGATAATTATATAAAATTTCGAGCAACTTAAAAAGAACTAATTTTGTGTTTTGTGAATAACTTGTTGATAATAAAAGTAAAATTTTGTCTTTTGGGTGGCAAAAAATAAATGAAATTTTTGAAAAAGAAAGTTCTTTTGGATAAGAAGGTAAAGTATTAATGGTATTAAGGTATTAATTTAAGAAGAAGGTAAAACTCGTCAATCTAATTTAGAAAATAAATTGATGTTTGTCTTTTTTCCTGTCGGAAATTCAAAATGTGTTAGATAACAATGCATATTTGGTAGATTATAGCTGTTGTTTTGACTGCGTGTATAGTTAATTATGTTAAGAAATAAGAGATAACGTTAAAGGAAGCAATTCAAAACAAGCAATTACGGTCAGTATTAATAACATATGATAAAAATCGAGAGTGACATTAAAAGGAAACTGACCTAATTTTTAAAATTGTTTAGTTAACTAAAGACCATCAATAAAAATTCAGTTAACATGCATAATTTGTTGAAAGAGAATGTATAGTAGAATTATCACCTGCTTGAATGAATATCGGTTGGAACTTATCGTCCGACGATGTAAATAAAATTGACTGAATCTTAATTTATAAGAAACGGGCTCTGGCTGCTCAAGTTCTAAAATCCTATCTGTTCGCCACCAAATAGGAGTACAGAAAAATTTGAACTGCGTGAAACCCTGAAAAATGAAGATTAAAAATAACGAATGTTGTGAAACACTCCCTTATTATAGTCTTTGTACCTAACGTATACAATTAGATTACTTAATTATATATCTACATGAAAAGCGACATCAAGAAAGTGCCGACCTATTGCATTACTAAATTGTGTAATCCAATACAATAATTAAGTGAACATTTGTTTATGACGCTTCCTTATATTAAGTTGGAGAAAAAGTATTGAGAGCTTTTTTGTCATTTTTGGATTAAATTTTTTTTTTATTTTATAATTATTTTTAATTCATTATTATCTATGACTTTTTGCCATTTTTCGGAAACTTTCATAATTCCACCGGTGTAGAAGTTCCGTTATTTTAACGGCTAAAAACTTCGCCAAGTGCGATTTTCCCCTTCTTTTTTGAAGCCAACTTTAGACATCAAGGAGGTTTTGCAGAAATCGAAACAAATATTAGTCAGAGGGTGTAAGGTCCGGGCTATACGGAGGATGCATAAGAACTTTCCAGCCAAGCTCTCTTAATTTTTGCCGGCTCAACGCCCTTCCTACTGATCAATTCTGCCCGATTTTTTGAATTGCTTGCTTCAATCCGGTTAATTGCTGGCAGTAGAGAGTAGAATCAATTGTTTGACCACCATAGGTTCTAGAACCGAATAATGTACGATTCCCTTGCAATCCTTCCATACGATACACATAGCATATCCTTATGGAGCATCTATCCTAGCTTTGAAGTCGTTTGTGGGGAGGTTCACCTTTCTTTGACTAGGATCTTTTTCAAATAACATTCTCGTATTTTACCCGTTTTTCAACGCCATTAATGATTTGCTTCAAAAATGGGTTAATTTCGTTCCGTTTCAGTAGCAATTTGCGATGGAAATTCGGTCAATCAAATTTTTCATTGACAATTCATGCGGCACCCAAACATCGAGCTTCTTGATGTATCCTATTATCCCTTAGCAATTTCATGGCTGCTTATGTATCGGTGTTCTTCGATTTTCTCTAAGATATCATCGACTCTCTCAGTGATTGGTCGACCATAGCAAGGTGCATCTTTGACATCGAAATTTGCAGAACGGAAGCGAGCTAACCATCTACATGTTGTTGTCTTCGATAAAGCATCTTGACCATAAACATCACAAATTTTTCCCAGGCTTGGGCAACATTTTTGTCTTTCTCACTCATTTTCACACTAATATAACTTTTAAGATGATTAACGAAACACAAAACTATAATTATGACAATTGTAGCATTTCTAGCCTAAAATGACACCTTTCAGTAGGACGAAACTGATTCACGGGTCAACAAGCCCTATCAGGCTGTTTTTATGAGTTTGCAATATTTGCTGTATTATTAGGAAATTTCATCAGTAAAAACCAATGGCCGTGCGAGTACCATTCATCTCTTCTCATTTTCAATTTCCAACGTCTAAATATCTTTACTTATTAACGAGATATCATAAATTAAATAATGTGAGCACTTATAATTCGCATATCGTGGTTAATTATGCCATAACAATTATGCCATAGAAAACGAAAGGCCCCAATACGGGGACAAGTAAAGAATTTTGTTCACTTCACGTGTGAAGAGGGATTATTTGTTAAGTCATCATTTTAATTTTAAACGCTCAGGATACAGAATGTGAAATATTAAATAAAGTAAGTATTCACACGGACTAAATGGCTACGGACCATTTTGTGTCTATGCCTGGTCCTGATGGACCGCCACATATACCTAACCTAAACATAAGTATGCACACATGTTGTTTGCCAACTATGCAAAATGCTTTAAAACGTATGTAAACATATAAACAACATTATAAAATAATTAATAAGCATTTTTCAAATTTGTATATAGACTCGAAATAAATTAAAAATAAATCAGAATAAACTTAAACATCAAAACGTTCATCAACGTTTATCACTCAATTTAGTTAGACCCCACCAGCGGTAATCTAACTGAACTTTGCAAAATTGTACCAGTATAGTTTCACTTTTTCGACTAATTAAACCTCCGGACCAGACGGATTGGTTTGCGTAGTTTCAATACGGGATCCGGGAAATGCTCTCTATAAAACAGCAATTACCATAATATTCGTTCTACCAGTACACGATCCACAAGCGACAAATCAGTACGCTATGGTAGCAGATGATTCAAGCCAGAAGGAAACAAACAAACTACCGCACGAGTAACCAGGGCAAGTATAAATCAAATGTACACCATCCCAAAAGCTGTGCCTCTGTATCGAATTAAAAGAGCAAAACGAAATACTGAACATGTTAGGAAGAAATAAAAGCTGGTGCCGGAAACTTTTATAACAACATCACCAGAAGCTTTTACAACAACAAATATCCATAATAGAATCGACAGTGGACGTCATGAAGCACGACTACAAAAAAGCAAATCAGAAATTCGAAGCATTTAGAAAAATAATGACAGACCTCATTTTTCTTCACTGACATAGCTCTTCACACAATGTGTCGCACATTTGATACAATAACCGAGGTACACCAAGGCAATAGTTCACTCATTTTGACACCACACGAACTTCAGGAATAAACTAGAGAAATGGTCGATAATCTTATATATAAAATCACAACTCGTATATATAAAATCATAACTGCCAAAACCACAAAAATTAAAGAAACTACAGTTTTCGAGGTAAAAAATCCTTTGGTACAAAGAACTCGATCCACCTTATACAATGTAATACCAGTGCCCACACTACATCAAGGGAAGTATGTAAATACTTTGGTTTCAGCCGTCTTCAAGTTATTTGATGGTAACAAGCCAACAGGATAAATACAGGCCACTCTTTGTTGAAAATAGCAACATACATCAGCCACTGTATGATTACAGCTGTAATGAAAGAGCTGTTCAGAATCATCTGAAGCAAAGGGTAACATACACGATGAACATCACTACTTGGCAATTTATTTGGTGGTATTCAGAAGAACGAATTTCCTAGCATATCCAAGCCCGGTTCAATACCTAGAATCACTTCCTCGGGATTAATATCAACAACTTGTAGTAGCACGATATTCTGTAATGATACATCATGGCGGTCATCTCTAGAATAACTAACTAACTAGGTTACAGAATGTGAAATATTAATAAAGGAAGTATGCACACATGTTATTTGCCAACTATGCAAAATGCTTTAGTATGTAAGCATATAAACATAACATTATAAAAACTAATTATTAAGCATTTTTCAAATTTGCATATAAACTCGAAATTAATTAAAAATAAATCAGAAAATTGAGATGTGGCCAACACACGACTTTCTTTTATGAACAGAGAATTTTGAGACATTTTATTTTTTTTAATAACTTTTTTTTTTAATTTTTTTTTTTTAATTTTTTAATTTTTAAATTTTTTTTTTTTAATTTTTTTTTTTTTTAATTTTTTTTTTTTAATTTTGATTTGTTTTTAATTTTTAGAAACATTTTGTATTGAGTAGTTTTTTGTAAATCTTATACTTTTTAAGATATTTGCAAAATAAATTTTCTGGACCAAGGGAGTGGCCACTTCTGGTTAACCGATTTGGAATAAAATTCACTGGGACCTCCCAATTTATCAAAAAAGCTTAAATATGAAGTTTTAGTTCGATTGGTTAAACCATCTGGGCTGTGGAGAGGACACAGACAGACTGACAGACTGACAGACTGACAGACGGACAGACTGACAGACTGACAGACAGACAGACAGACACCATTTCGAAACTCACTTTTTCGGACTCAGGGGACCTCAAAACTGATAAATCTCTAAAAATCTCAAGGTACAAAATTTTCATGATTACTATACTTTATTTTACTAGAGTAAAAGAAAGTAATAAACTTAGACATCAAAACGTTCATTTATCACTCAATCTAGTTAGACCTCACCAGCGGTAATCTAACTGGACTATAACTGTACCAGTATATTTTCACTTCTCTGACTAATTAAACGCCACCAATGGTAATTTAATTAGTTGGTACGTTAATTCAACAAATTTTGAGTCTTATAAACTAAAATTTATAATTTGTTGGAAAGTAACAATTTAGTTTTCATTTTATTTACGAATATTTATCATTTCTATAGTTTTTTTATCAAATATTGCAATATACATTCTGTCAAAAAAGTACCGGGAATTGTTAAATAAAACAGAAATTATAAGTTCAAGGTTCAACTTTAAAAATGTATTTTGTCGCCCTCAAAGTATTCCCCATTCGAGGATATACACATAAACTTTGTTTTATGGCTTGGATGGAGTCAGAACGGTTTCCACAGAGTAGCAATTTGAGTTTGTGAAACAGGAAAAAGTCACCTGGTGCTAAATCAGGCGAATGTGTGGATTTATTGAGTTTTTGGCCTTATATTCGTTCACAGTCGCAGCTCGGTGTGATGGTGTGTTATCGTCGGGTAAAATCCACACATTTAAATCCACAAAATTTAAGGCAAACTCTTTGTTCAATAATTTCATTCATCGTAAAAATCGCCGTGCACTAATGAGGTTGACTGGCTTAACCAACTTTAACCAACGTAAACAAACTGGTTGACAGATCGCACTCAAAGGCATTATAATGGAAGACAGTCCTACCAATCTAGGAAAAAATAAATTTTAAATACCTTCAGCGCGGATATTTTAAATTAACAAGCATTTCTTTATTTAGTTTAACTAATTGTTCTCTCCAAAACTTATGTTTTATACTACCACAATATTATCACCCACCGTCACATTTACGCGGTTATTTATTTTAACCAAAAAGGGATCAGTTTAATCTGCCTATATTTGTTCATTCTTTCTTTAATCTTCTAGTTTAATATTTTACCAACGTCACGTTTAAATGTTTTGTTACATTATTGATATTATCTTTGGAAGTTATGAAAGTGAGAATGAAATAAAAAATGTTCGCCAGAAACGGGAGAAATCAAATCTTTGCAATTTATTCTAGGAATGAAGCATCCCACTACTTCACAAAGAACACATTAGCTAAAGGAGAATACACCGTTTTACGATATAGGTTGAAATAATTAAGAGATTTTTAATGAAGAGGATTGGAGGTCTAGTGGAAGCAACTTTCTTTGAACTAAAATTGGTAAAAGTGGTTAACATAGGTTAACATATTCAAAAGGAAGGTAAATAAAATGATAAAAACCAGTTTTTTAATTATTAACCTGTTTTCCTATTTTTAATTTTAGGTTACTCGGCTTTCATTATTAAACAGATTGAGCGACTATAAAAATTGAAATCAAAAAGTTGACATTTAGTGCAGTAAATCCGAGAATTAACATAATGCTTAAGTTACACAAATACCTAAATAAATGTCCAAGAAGAGCTCGTCATACCTTAGCTCGCCTTACCGGCTTATAGAATATTACCGGTAAAGGCAGAGGGAAGATCCGACCCATGAATCCGGATCTTCGCCGATCATATATTCGTTCATCGTAATCAGTGATCATAATCAGAAGACGAAAAATTCCTTTTCCAACCTGCTTCAATCGCTACTTAAAATTTTGGATCCAATAATTCCCGATCCAAACGCCACAGCTTTAACCAATGTGCTGTTTAGTTTGTAGCATTTTATATTTTTATCTTCTCAAATTCTTTGTTGGTCCGTCATATTACTTCAGAATTATCCAGTTATCCACACTATAACTTTGTATATTTAATTAGGCCGAACAACACATGTACATGCAAATATTGCAAATTCGCACCGTTGAATATAAATGAACTTAAATCAGTTTATATATCTACATAATAAACACTAATTGGTAATTTCAGATTCAAACATGTGACATCACTTTCGTTTGGTTTTCTTCTTAAGTAACTTACTGATTACAATAAAAATCAGTTATCACTCATTTTCCTTTATAATTGAAAAACTTGTGATTTTTAGTTTGCAGTGCAATTATCATTTAAATTTATTTACATAAATACAAATTAGCAGAGACATTTATTGGCCTTTATAACAAACACCTGTTACCTGTCACCATGTGAGGATTTTACGAGACGATTAAAATTGGTTTTACTGGCTTAGATTTACTAATTCAAAAAAATGCAAAACCTATAAAAATATCACGTGCATTGTACTTAAAATATTACTCAATCTGATGTAATAATGACTTATTTAAGCAGCACACTTTAAATAAAAATAATTGGAATAAGGTTTTTTAAAGAATTTCTAAAACTTTGTTCTATGATTATTAAAGGGTGCATTTGCCCGACTTTTCCGAACAGAAAATTTAAAATAAATTTTCTCCAGAATCCCGAGGTTCCGAGGTTAACATTTAAATTAGGAGGCTATAGTATTGAAAAACTTAAAAACACATTTTTTAATTAAAAAAAATAAAAATAAAAAATCAATAAACTATTTATAAAAGATATTCTATAAAACACAAAACTCTATCATTTCAATTATTTGTACATATTATAATTTTTTTATTAATTTTTAAAAAAACTTTTAAAAAAAGAAAGAATATGGTTGTATGTTTATTGAAGCATCCAGCGGATCCAGCAGAATTGCTGTTTTGAATTGCTGAATTGTATTTCACGAATTTTCATATATTGAATTTGTACTTTTGCTTGATGAATTGGTCACTTAGTTACTATTATACTTTTGTTTTAGGTACGAATTTAGTCAGAGCCTTCTAGAGTATAGAGCCATAATCTTAATGACGTATTTTTTAGAAGCTTTTTTAGTGGTATAACTTTTCACTGATTTCCATAGGAATCCATAGTAAAAATGGTGTTTTTTAGCTTCAAGTTTTTCAATGAAAAAGGCAAAAACGTCATCAAATGTTTATATAAAAGTTTTCTACATATCTTTAAGAACAATATACAAGAAGGCCATATTGGTATTAAGTAAATATTAATTTCAGAAATATTAAAATTAAATTATTTCTAAATTATATTTTTTCGAACTTTCATTTTGAAAAATACATCAAAGTCTGACAAATTAAAATAATACTTGCTAAATTAACCTTTAGTTTTACTAGTGTACGTAAGATGTCTAAAATGGTCACAGAAAAATACGAAAAAAAATTATTTAATCGCAAAATTATCACACGTTCATATATTTTGTGAATTTGTTTTGCTTTTCCTACAATTTTTGAACTTGAAATTTCCCCAGGTGGTAATTTTTGGTACGATTTATCCAAATTTTTACGGCCATCACTGCCATCTATGTAATGTATATTGACTTAATGACCAAACGAATCGTAGTAAGCTTTTATTTCAATTTGACCAGAATTCTGTTGTTATGAATTTTTTTTTTATATTTTGGTTTAAATAAATCAATTATTACAAGAAAATGAAAACGATTTAGTTAAACGATATTCATGTATGTTGAAACTCAAACATATATGAAAGTATTTCAGAAATCATAATTAAGAATTTGAAACGTTTTCATTTAAAAATTTGTCTTAGGAAAAAAAGTGATTTCCCATATGTTTTGTGTGTTTTACTATGAAAAGTTTCGTTTTTTCCTCGTTTCTAATTCCCTTATAAAAGCTCAGATTTTTTGATTATGGCTCTATAAAATACAGGGTGCTCTGATTTAGTACGGATTTTTTTTAAAGCTTGTACCTAATTATTTATTCATTTTCTAGCATCACTGGTCGAAAGCATCACTTTCGCCGCGTTCTTAGAAAAAATTAATTTTTAGTTTTATAATCACTTTATGTGCCTAATCGATAAAGTTGCCATAACAACGGGAATAATTAAAAATAAATTAAATTATAAATTTTAAATGAATTACCATTTTGGTACTATTTGGATTCGGCACCGCAAGTGACAGCCATGTCTGTGCATAGCAAGGCGTCTTCTGTCACGTGCAGTTTCATTGTGCTTACTATATTTATGATTACCAAAACTCGTAAAAAATTTAAAGATCTCATAATTTTTACTTATTTGTAATTATCGATGTTGGCGTTCCAAGACATATTTTCAAGATGCGATTGAATGTCTACTACAAAAAAAAATGATTCTAATAAATATTCCATTACAACGTAAACAGATTACTGACACAGTCTATGTGTGTGCAGAATGTATGAATAAAAAAAATATAATTTACAATTTGTTGTTATCTATTTGCATCCACTTAAACTTTTATTATTGTTCAAGTTGATATATACCAAATAATGGTTGTATTTGTCAATCGCCAATCAACATATGATATAAAAAAATATTTTTTTTATTTATTAACACAATTACAATAATAAGTAATAAAAAAACTCAAACGAAAAAATAAATTCTATATAAGACCGACCAACAACAAAATGTCTTAGTAGAAAATACAAACATTTTTGAGCTGTTTTTGGAAAATTATTTTTAAAACGATCAAGATCGTGGTGGACGCTAGTAATGGATTATTAAAATTCTAAAATTGTTTTAATAAAATAGAATAATATTAAAGGTAATTTAATTAAAATCAATAAAAAAGTGAATTAATTGTATGTGAATCAAGTGTACAAAAAAAAGTTTTGTGGTAAAATTAAAAAAAGATATTAAAAATTTCAATTAATTTTCATTGAGCGAGTGATTATTGCAATTTAATTGATAAATTTTATTGAACATAAAAATAAATAATTTATTCAAGATGATTTGATGTTTTTTGAATTTTAATAGTTTTAAAAAGTGTCTTGGCTGTGTAAGTGAATTATTTAAATTTATTGCAATTAAAGTGATATTGAAATAATTAATTGTTACCTAATAGTCAATATAAATTATTATTATGATTTATGACTTTTTATTTCTAAATGTGAAAAATAGGAATAAAATACTGGGAAATATTGAGAAATTAGTGAACATTAATATTTTAGGCAGGTTAACTTTTAACAACACCACAGTAAATTTGAAATAAAGTTTGTTTTAAAATTTACTCATAGTAAAATACCGTTTAAAGTGCCAAGGTACTTACCTGGACTTGGCACAAATAGAAATACTTAAACACGAATAGAAAATCAAGTGCGTTGGAGGTTAACGCCTCACTATTTTTAATGTCTACAAATATTAAGTTGGTGCCTGTATTATTACTAGAGCCTAAAAATGTTGGTGTTTGAAGCAAATCTTTCTCAAGATTTCCTATTTGGGACGCATAACCAAAAAATAATTAAAGTCAAAATTTAAAAGAAAATAGTTCTAGGTATATACACGTGCTGTGCAAAAAAATTGGTCAAACACATTTTTTTACAAATTGGAGTCTTACTTGCTAAAATTACACAACATTTGAAAGCAATTAGCTTATTGTTTCATTTTAAAAACTTTTATGACTCAATTTTTGGAAAAATAAGATGTATCTATTGTACATTAAGGGGGAACCCCCGAAAAAATGCCAAAATCTTCAAAATACGTTGATTGGAGCTAAAGTAAACAGTTCCTTTTGAATTTTTTGTTTGGTTTTTTATTGGTTTATATAAATTCCATCTTGAATATTAATATTTTGTTTGCCCGATGTTTGCTTTTATTACGGCGGTACACCTCCGATTCATTGAGTTTGATAAATTTCTTAAAGTAGCAGAAGGTATAGATCCCTAGATATTCATCAACAAACTTTTTAAAGCTTGAATTGATTCTGGCCGCTTTCTTGCTATGTCTAGCTTCATTATACACCAAATATTTCCTATTGGGTTTAAGTCTGCGGTATACGGGGGCCAGTACAATACATCGATATTTTCTTCTGCGAAGTACATTTTTACGTTTAAATGAAGAGATAAGAAAAAAAAATAGGATTTTAATAAATTATTGTTGTTTATCTGAAAGTCAATTTTATTATCTACAATTCAAATTTAATATATGGTAGTTACTCGGTAGTCGAGTTGAAAAATAAATCTGAAAGTCTCTTCGAAAAGCTCTAACACAGAGGGGTCAAATTCGTTATGTAGGACTTGCAGATAAACAGCTGCTATGATTTTGAAACTAAAGGAAGCCCATTCGAACGGTTTCTTCTCAAGAAAATCTCCCTAGACCACAACTCTTTCGGTTTTCGGAGAAAGCTTAAAAGACTTTCGGTGCTAAGCGTCTCACGAGTTTCTCTCTGTGCGAGAATTCTACTATCTCCAATACGCAGCTTGAATTTGGATTCATCAGAGAAAATCGCCTTATTCCACATCTCTTGAGTTCAAGAAACGTGCTCCATTGTTTTTGACTACTCGCAAGGCAGATTTAAGCAGTCTTCTTCTCACTAAGCTTAAAGAAATTCGGTTTCTCGTTGCTCGTTCAAGATACCCTCTTATACGAATGTTTTTGCCCAGCACTTTCGCAGCAGACGGTGATCCAAAAAATTTTAATATTAGATAGAAGTTGCATAAAACAATAAAGCACATCAAAAAAATAATTTACTTTGTCCACGACTAACGTATAATATACTCATTATACGTGTGTTTCTTCAATTATAATGATATCCATTATTCACTGCTAGTTTACCTAGTAGTCCCTTCTTCCATTATTCACTACTACAAATAAAAATTTCATTTTTGAAATTATATCTAGTAGCCTCTTGCTATTTTCACTATTATTAATTTGAGATGTCAAAATGCCGACGTAAATTATTTTAGGTTCATTTAAAGTATTTGATAATAAAATACAATTTTTATCGGTCGTAGACAAAGTATCGTATTCTACTTGCATGTAATGGCTGTTATTCACTCAGATGATTTACGACACTCGCCTATCGGCTCGTGCCGGTAAACTTCATCTTCGTGAATAACAGCTATCATTATATGCTCGTTGAATAATATACTATTATTCCACTACTTCCACGTCTTTAAGCAAAGCAACCTTGATTATACAAAACCATAGTATAAAAAACATAGCTTTTATAACGGAATTAGAAACGAGGAAAAAACCAAACTTTTCATAGTAAAATACACAAAACATATGGGAAATCACTTTTTTTCCTAAGACACATTTTTAAATGAAAACCTTACAAATTCTTAATTATGATTTCTAAAATACTTTCATAAATATTTGAATTTCAACATATATGAATGTCGTTTAAGTAAATCGTTTTCATTTTCTTGTAATTAATTAAACCAAAATATAAAAAAAATTCATAATAGCAGCATTCTGGTCAAATTAAAATAAAATCTTACTACAATTCGTTTGGTCATTAAGTCAATATACATTACATAGATGGCAGTGATGACCGTAAAAATTTGGTAAAATCATACCAAAAATTACCACTTGAGGAAATTTCAAGTGAAAAAATTGTAGGAAAAGCAAACCAAATTCACAAAATATTAAGTACGAGTGATAATTTTGTGGCTAAATAATTTTTTTTCGTATTTTTCTGTAAATATTTTAGACATCTTACGTACACTAGTAAAACTAAAGATAAATTTAGCAAGTATTATTGTAATTCATCAGAGCCCGAGCAGATATATATATATATATATATATATATATACACAGAAAAAAGAGTCGAAAAATGACATTCTTACTAATTAAGAATCCTTTTTTGACCAGAGGGGTTGCAATCGTGTCAACCAGAATATCCCTCTTTTACCCCTACTTTACCAGCTTATAACATATTTAATTTCCTTTTTTTTTTTTTTTTTTTTTTTTTTTCAAAAAATTTTTTTGTTTATTTTCAAAATATCAATAAATATGTTGTAAAAGAATGAATGGAAAAAATATTATTGTTTTTTTTGTTATCGAGCTCGAAAGAAGCGCCCAAAATGTATGTCTCTAGACCAGAATATCCCGTTCAGAGTCTCTGGTGACCAATCAAACGAAAGAGAATCATGTACCTATTGACTATGTGAAACCTCTCGACTGCGAGACCACAGCTTCAATTTTGTCGAAAATGAAATAAACTCGTCTGATTAATGCCTTCCCCTTTAGCTTTTTGTTAAAGAAGAATATGATCATTTTTATCTGATACAAGGTTTGTGGTCATTTTTCTTAGATTATATTTAAGAAGTTATTACGTTTATAGTTACAAATCGTCTAACAAAACATGTGATTCTCCAAAAATATGCTAAAGTGGTATAAGTATGAACGAAATAAAATAATGTCGATGATAAATTTCACTGATAATTCTCTTCATAATTTGTATTCTGTCAATGTCTGCTCATACTTCAAAAATTTTGTTTTTGTTACACTTCAAATTATGTAGTACATTGATTAAATTAACCTAAACTTTTTATCATTCAAATAGGTTTTTAACATTTATTTCAAATGAAAGTGCCTGCAAAAGTTTATCGTTTTACATATGGAGTCCATATACTACCTATACTTATTTAATAAAATCGTCATTGAGAATTGGTGATAATATTCCAGTTTTTTGTCAAACGCATCAGTTTTGAATTTTTTATGTTGTTTACATTCAAATAACCTTACAGTTAATTGGTTTATTACAAATTGATAAAAATACATTATTGAGCGATTTTAGCATATTTTAGGTCACTAAAATTAATTTAAATGTAATGAATTACACCAATCAAACTGCGTTAAGATTTATTGACAAGAAATGAAAAAAACAAATGTATAATGTTGTTTGTACCCAAAAACAGGTTGTAGTAGAAGATACTCTTCTCGTATAAATGTATGTATATATGTAAATAACGCCATATCATGTATTATCTCGTTCCTAACAAGTTACGATGTTGATTCTTTTAAATGGTCCTTGGACGATAAATAACATTTGGGCATTAAAGCATATTTTGTTTCTAGTGCTGTTTCTGTAACTGAACTAAAATTCGATCAATTATTTAATGACAGAGTAATGAATAAATAAATTAACCTTTTCGTAAGATATATTAACAATAATATTCTAATTATGTGCATATGTGTGATAGTACGGTTGGTAAACCCTCAATGTAGAAGTATAAATATGTTATAACAGTTTACAATCTTATATTAAAATGTGCTAATTTAATGTTTGCATAGCTGGTGTGAATATTTTTTATATTGATATGACAGATGTTTAGTGTAGAGATGGACAGCGTGTTATATCCAGAACTAACGAAATTACATCAATTGTGTTTCAAGTAGCCGTCAATGACGAAACAAACGCGATGTTTATCAAAAGTGAATTACGTAGGTAAACACTCACTGTCAACTCAAAAGTTTTGAATAGGCTTCAGCTGATAATGAAAGAGAGCTTCTACTTGTATTTATTAAAATGTCACATGATTTTATTTTCATTCATTCGAAATAAATATTTCGATTACTAAATTATTTTGGAAGGTTAGCGTTTACGAGAAATTGATGCCTATTTCGTATTTAGTTTAGGAGATTGGAAGTCAGTACGAAATATAAGTTTAATCTGGTTATACAGAATAAAGGGTTAGAGTTTTGAGATTCGCACAAGGCTTTATAGACCCTTGGTACCATTTACAGGGCCTTATATCCTCTAAATGTGGTACTAATTTTATGATTTGCAACCCTCTATTTTATTTAAAAAACGAAGCTAACATGCATAAATATAGCATACAACAAATTGACAACCAATAATGATTTACGTGCTAAACAAAATCAATTAAAATTTCTAGTTTTACCATAAATATAACACGGTTCTACACTCAACCATATAGCGTCAAAATTGTACATAGCTGCTTCTAACTGCTCATATTTAAATATTAAAAGAAGTTAAGAGCAGATAATTCAGCGAAGATAAAAACCATTCTACCAGCGGTTTGCTAGCGGTAGCCCGGGGTTGGTCGATTCGAAAGCGCCAATGCGCAATGATGCAAGGTTTTAGAGATAATGATAACATCGATAATGAGATTAATGTTGACCGTGTAAAAGCCGTTAAACTGTTAATGCCTCCATATTTCTTCTATTTTTGTTTCTTTTTTTTTTGGTTTTGTATTTATAATGAAAACTTTTTCATTTGTCATACATATTTTGTATTGCCACATTTGTGATACCACAAAGAAAAACATTTTTAATTTTTGATTCTTTTTCACCGAAATATTGTATTTCTCTTTTACTTTCTTTTACTCTAGTAAAATAAAGTATAGTAATCATGAAAATTTTGTACCTTGATTTTTAGAGATGTATCTGTTTTGAGGTCCCCCAACCCACGTTTTTTTGGTTGGGTTTTTTAAACGTTTTTTCATTTATATGACAAGAAGTAAGTAATCTAGCAAAACATTGTATATTTGGTATTATTAAAACGAAAATAATTTGGTTGTCGTTAGATTTCAGAATTTAATAATTAAATTGGCAGTAATTTAATGGGCAGACAAGACAAAAAGCGGCGAACACCAACTAGTGAAAGTCAAGCGCGTTTAAATGGAGAGAAGTGGAAAAATAAAATGACTTCTCTCATTTAGCGTTGCCGCTCGATGAGTTATTATTTATATCTCGATAACGATAGAACGGCCGATAGTACAACAACACGATTTGAATGAAACTGACAAGATGATGATGTATTTTGATCCTTGCTTTTGATCGTTTAGATCGTGCGATTTAACACCTCTAGGGTTTTTTCTTGGGGTCTATGTTAGGAATAAAGGCTATGTCATTGCCACAAACGATTAATGTACTAAAGGTCAATATCTGAACTATTATTGCAGAAATTGTGCCTGATTTACGTCGAAACGTGATTATCGAGAAAACTTCTTGGATAACCCTGTACCACAATAGCAAAATTTAAAAGACTCGATATATATTTAGATAGAAGCCTCACATGGGCAAAAGCACACTGAAACTAAAAGTCAAGAAATCAAGTTAAAAATATTCAAACTCGAGCCAAGACTTTAATTTTTTGCAAAAAAAATGACACTTAAAGCTATCTTGATATATGGCGTTCAGTTAAGGGGATCGATCCACTCATGCTTCCAACATAATAACATGGCAACGAATGCGGTAAAGAATACTAAAAAAATGGTTAAAGCACTCTGACATATACGTACGGAATCTACATATCAACAGCAAAAATCAATTTTACGACCTCACAATTCTTCGTTTCGTGATTTCGATTTCGTAAAATTGTTGTTCTCTGAAATGTTGTTCACAAAATTGTGCTTCGATAAATTTTCGGAATACCAAATACCTATTGAACCATATCATACCATTTCGATGAGGGTATGAAGCGGCTGTTGTTCGCTCAATATTTAAATCGCGTACATTGTTGGTTCGAAAAGTCAATAAGATATTCTATTTTGAGTTTGGAGGACAAAACTTACTAAGAGAATTGAGCAAGAGCAAAGTACAGTTCTGTTAAGTTAATCACCTAAACCTGCCATGTACGCTGTAAAATATACCATTACTCATACAGGACCATATTGTTCAAGATTTCATATTAAGACTGTGAATGGTCACGGCAAGGTTAGGTTAGGTTAGGTGGCGGTCCACCAGGACCAGGCATAGACGCAAAATGTTCCGAACCCATACCACGATTTACTTATTTATCCTCCAACTCATTGAAACCATTTTGAGCTGCTAACGAAACGCTGGATACTGCTGACGTTCATCTTGCTAGGGTTCATCTGGTCATTGAAGAGGCGTGCCCCTAGAAACTTTAGTCTGTTTCATGCCTGACGAGGGCAAGTGCAAAAAAGATAAAGCGTATCACTTCCTCCTCTTCGTCCTCGCAATTGCGATAGTAGTCATGTGAGAAAAAACCAAGTCTACTCGCATGATTCCCTATGAGACAGTGTTCCGTAATCACTCCACAACCACACTGATCTGACTCCGCTGAAGTTAGCCCAGCTGTTTGGATCTCGCCAAGTCCAACTTTGGCCAGACCTGCCGATTTGTTACGCAAGAGGTGCTACTCGATCTTCTGTCCTTAGTCGGAGTAGTAAGGGAGACAATAGGAGAGGTTAACCATAAGTTACTCGCAGAACACACCAGCCTAGTCCTAGTAGTTTATAACTCCTGGTTCCAAAACTGCATCCATCATCCAGTCAGCTCTGGCTGGGATCCTAGTCCGGAACTTAGTGTCGAAAGATAGTGACGGGACAGTATGGTCGGTGGTCTTTTGAATCTCTTTGTTACACAGTATAGCCCTGTATTGTTGCAGGTCCACATTAAGGTGGATTTCAGTCGTATGGGAGTAGAAGCTGCCAACTGCTTTCCCAAGATATCTAGAGGAGTCAAAAATAGCAGGGCCTCCAGTGCCTGAGTGGATATGCCCCTGAGTGCACCACTGATCCACAGAGAGATTGTTCAGTGAGAAATACACATTTTCAATGAGAAATACACATTTCGGATTCATGTTCCTTGAGAAGGAAAATGTGACATCAAAATCTTTTCATATGAATAAAACTTTCTCACCGACCATTTTGGCGGTGAGAACATCATAAATATGGAAATTAAATTCTATAAAAACTAAATTTGTATTTTTAGCATTAAATGTGCATATATTCACTTTAAACTTAACTAATAAGTAAATATATTAAAAACTATTCCGTTTATTTAAGAAAAGCCTCCAAATAATTAATTTAGTTAAGTTTTAAAAATAATTTGGTCATTTTTATAATTTATTTTACATTTTGACAGGCAATGACGAAAACTGATTAACTAAATCTACTTTATCATTTATGTAGCTAATATTTAAACCAATTGCTGTATCATCTATTGGCGATTGGAAAACTGCAAAATGCGATACCTATCGGAAATGATATAAACCCTACGCTCTGCATGAAATGACATTTCTCTCCATATAAAACATATGGAGAGTGAAACTACCGGAATTAAATTGAACCCTACGCTCTGCATGCAAAATCATGACAGTCCAATCGTCAATAGCGGAAATCTATATGAAACTCGATAAAATGTCTGTTTACAGTATAGCTCTTACTATGACAACAACTTATTCAGCGTTTTTTTCACGATTCTTTTTCATTTGGACATCGGGGATCGCTTATTGCCGTTGTGTGAAATGTTATAAATGAAAAAGACTTGATGGAAACAAAATGGAAACATTTATTTTTCATTAGGTTTTTTCATAGAACGAGAATTGACCCTTGTATTACAAAATAAGTTAGACGGGGATAAAATATCATGATATTTTTTAATCATTTTTGCTCGATTGAACACGTCCATTAAGATATTTTTTTTCTCAAAGTTTCGTATTTCTTTATGCGTGATTTACACGTTCCAACAATGTTTTTCCAACTTTTTTTTGTTGAGACTTAGAGCTACACGCAATAGAAAATATTTACATGCGATAAAAAGAGAAAAGTATAAAACGAAAATGTCGGTCATGCTATAACTTTTTGGCGGTATAGAATCTACGATGTCGAATAGGGCTATAATACAACTTTATGTTTCAAAATTACAACTTTTCTGGCTAAAATAAAGCTTTTCGATAGTAAAGTTCCATTTTTAAACAAAAATTTATAAAAAAATAAAACAAAATGTCGGGCATGCTATAATTTTTTGGCGGTATAAAATTGACAATGTAATTTTTGATGAATGCCGCAGCGATACCACTTTGTTTATCAAAATTACGACTTTTCTTGGCTAAAATGAAAACTGTTCGAACGTAAATTTTAATTTTTAAACAAAAATTTTAAAAAATAAAAATAAAGCACTATAAAAATTTTACAAATCGCCATTTTTAATGTGGTTGTTTAAAAAAAGAAAAAAAAGTCCAACAAAATTTTGTTTGTTTATATATTTGTTCTTGTCTTTCAAATGGAATTCGTGACATACTAATCTCTTCATTTTTTGTTGGGGAAACATTGTTGGAACGTGTAAATCACGCTTTAAACATTTCGATATATTGGGAAAAAAATTCGGAATGATATCAAAGGGCCGAATGTCGAAGGGCCGAATGTCGAAGGGCCGAATTTCAAAGGGCCGAATGTGTCGAAGGGCCGAATGTCGAAGGGCCGAATGTCGAAGGGCCGAATGTCGAAGGGCCGAATTTGTCGAAGGGCCGAATGTGTCGAAGGGCCGAATGTCGAAGGGCCGAATGTCGAAGGGCCGAATGGGTCGAAGGGCCGAATGGGTCGAAGGGCCGAATTTTTTTTTTTTTTGTTTTGTTTTTAGAAATATAATTTTTAAAATTTGTTGTTTTAAGAAATATTTGGTAATTTATTTTTTGTCAAATATAAATTAATTTTTTATGAGTTTATGTATTTTATAATATTTAATCTTTGGATATTCTATCGACAAAAATATTGCATTAATTGAGGTTGTTTATATTTTGCGTTCCTTTTGGTATTATCAAGTGAAAAAATATTTGTACATAATAGGTATTTTACCAAAACCAAGTCTTATTATAATAATATAAATGGAATATATATGTAGGTATACACATATGTATCACTTTTGTAGTATAACCCGCTCGTATATAATAACAAAAAGCGAAGGTTATTTTTTTCTAATATGCGTACCAAATGTAAATAGATTTTAAATAAGAAAAAGGAATTTTGTCATAAAATGTCATAAAAATTCTTTCATTTACCAACGAGGTTATTTTCGAGAACATTATAGTTTATTACTATTGTTTTAGAAAAAAAAAAAAAGTAAATAATGAATCCTAATTATTAGTCGGCTTTCTTTCAACCTCACTATACGATGTTTTTTTTTTCTCTGCACGACGAACACATAACAAACAAAGGGATGGAAAGATTTTTAAGGGGTGGATCTACAAAAAAGAGTTTTATTGATGTTTTCCATTCATCTAATCATAAATTACAACATTATGTATTTGGGTAATCCTTTTATTCTATATAATCCGCTCCTACGTGCGGCACACATTGCGACATGTTTGCTGATCCCGGCTCCTACGTCCGCCGAAGCTCAAATCTAAAGCCCCTCGGAGCGACCTCCCGCGTACCCGTGAGAGTTACCGAAGCCGTTAGCCTCTACAATTCCAAGTTAAATTAGTCGATATCATTTTTCTTCAATTTATTTTCCTCAGAATAAAGAAAAAATAGTACGGGAAATTGTTATGCAAGATTTTATATTGCAATATTTTATAATTGCAACTATTTGTAATTGCAATATGTTGTAATGCAAAATTTACATACCAAAGTCAGTTTTCCTATGTCGCTTATTTTAAGTTGATTTTTTATATGAGTAGGCATTTATCTACTTACATCAAGATGGTTCAGATTCAATTAATAAAAAACAAATTGTAATAATTACACAAATTTTATTTAAAATTAAAATTCCGGAAGTTTGTTTCTCTTCTTGAGCTTTTCTTCTTTTTCTAGATATTTTTGATAGCTTTCTCTTGTCTTTTCTTTTTCTAGATATATTTGTCCATGATGCAAATAGGTATATAGAATAACCAAAACACATAATACAACATTATTTATTTATGATTATGTTCATGGACACATCAATAAAACTCTTTTTTGTAGATCCTCACTTGTAAAATCTTTACATCCCTTTTTTTTATGTATTTATCGTGTAGAGCAAAATAATGCATTATCGTATAGTGAGGTTGAAAGAAAGCCGACCGATAATTAGGAATCTTTGTTCCAAAAGACAAATTCCACCACTTACTTTTTTTTTCTAAAACAATAGCAATAAACTATATAATGGTCTAGAAAATAACATCGTTCGAAAAGAATGAATATTATCATCAGTTTAAAGAACAGAAGTAAATTGAATTTTTATGACATTTTATGACAAAATTCCTTTTTCTTATTTAAAATCTATTTACATTTGGTACGCATATTAGAAAAAAATAACCTTCGCCTTTTGTTATTATATACGAGCGGGTTATACTACAAAAGTAATACATATGTGTATACCTACATATATATTCCATTTATATTGTTATAATAAGACTTGGTTTTGGTAAAATACCTATTATGTACAAATATTTTTTCACTTGATAATTCCAAAAGGAACGCAAAATATAAACAACCTCAATTAATGCAATATTTTTGTCGATAGAATATCCAAAGATCAAATATAATAAAATACATACAGTAGTGTGCATTAAAATAGGTAATTTAATTTTTTTTTTTTTTAAGTCAAAAGTAAAACAAACTTAGCAATAAATCATAATGACATGTATTTATTTCAAGTGTACATTTCATAAGGAATTCAAATTTTAAAATGACAGTAGTTCTTTTAATAACAGATGTTTTCAGTTACTACGAATTTAAGTTTTTACCATTTTTAGCTGTGTACGAAAATAGGTAATTATTACGTTAAAAATTATGAAAACACAATAAAAAAAAAAATTAAATCAGCTGTATTTCAAAATTCAATATTTGGTTGTGAAACCTATATTTGCGATTAGAGCATTGCATCGCCGGCCCATAGAATTAACAAATTTTTGGCATTTCTCCGGTGGTATGGCCATCCAAACTTTTTTGACATTTTCCCATAGTTCGAGTCTATTTTTTGATTTCGGAAGTTTACCTAATGCACGTTTAACATCCGCCCAGAGATTTTCTATGGGATTTAAATCGGGCGATTGGGCTGGCCATTTCATAATTGTAATTTTGTTATCCTGGAACCATTTTTTTACCACCTTCGCCGTGTGTTTCGGATCGTTATCTTGTTGAAACACCCAGCGAAGGGGCATGTTGTCCTCGGCAAACGGTAGCATTGTATCGCACAAAATGTTGTTTAAATAAATATCTTTAGTCATAGTATCTTTAACCCAAACAATAGGACCTACACCACTATATGAAAAACAATCCCATATCATAATATTACCACCGCCATGTTTTACGGTTTTAACTGTGTATCGCGAGTCATATTGCTTTTCTTTCGGACGTCTAACATATTTTTGTGCACAATCCGATCCAAATATATTAATTTTTGTTTCGTCGGACCATAATATATTTCGCCATTTGGTAATTGGCCAATGCACGTGGTCTCTTGCGAATTCCATTCTGCTGCGGATGTTTTTTTTAGATAGCATGGGACACTTTTTGGGCAAACTAGCTTCAGATTGTATTCTAATAAACGTCTACGTATTGTTGAACTATCAATTTCCAGGTTTAGTTCTTTTTTAATTTCACTAGATGTTATAAATGGATTCTTCTTAACGAAGCGTATGATTCGAGCGTCAGTTTTAATTGAAGTTTTTCTTTTTCCACCCCGAGTTTCAGGTCCAGTTTTATGTTTCAGAGCATTTGAGACCATGTTGATCGAACATCCTATTAAATCCGCAATTTTTTTAAATGTTAGACCACCCTGTCTAAGCCTTTTGATATTCTCTCGTTGGCTTTCAGAGCAATGCATACTTCGTCCCATTTTGATTAAAAAAAATTTTTTTTTTTCTAAAAAAAATATTTCAGAATTTACTTATAATTGTGAAATATAACATCTAAAATAATAAATCACTATTTGAACCACAATAAATAATAATTAACAACAAAAATTGAATAATTACCTATTTTACTGCACACAAAAAATGTATCAGAGGTAGCAATAATATTTATTTCATAGCTAATTTACGCCGTAGTAATAGCAAGACTGATTGTAAAAACTAAAAACAATATACGAAAATCTAGTCATGAAAGTAATTTGGGGAATTCCCTTTTTGTTTCAGTTCAACTGTGGAAAGTTTTTCAAAACAAAATAATTACCTATTTTGTTGCACACCACTGTAAATTCATAAGAAATTAATTTGTATTTGACAAAAAAAAAATTACCAAATATTCCTTAAAACAACAAATTTAAAAATTATATTTCTAAAAACAAAACAAAAAAAAAAAAAAAAAAATTCGGCCCTTCGAACCATTCGGCCCTTCGACCCATTCGGCCCTTCGACCTATTCGGCCCTTCGATATTCGGCCCTTTGACACTTTCGGCCCTTCGACACATTCGGCCCTTCGACATTCGGCCCTTCGACATTCGGCCCTTCGACACATTCGGCCCTTCGACCCATTCGGCCCTTCGACATTCGGCCCTTCGACATTCGGCCCTTCGACATTCGGCCCTTTGAAATTCGGCACTTCGTACCCATTCCGATTTTGTTTACGTTTCATAGGAAAATAAAAATCTTTATTCTCTTAACTAACACTAATACAAATATTTTGTGATGGCTTTTTATCAAAACCAACAAAAATGTTTATACAAGCCGTCTCGTTCGCTCCTTACACAGATCCTATCAAAACAATGTACACTATATTTATTATGAATTTATCACCTATACTTATTTGTTTTGTGTATATACAAAACCAACAAAAATGTTTATACAAGCCGTCTCGTTCGCGCCCTACACAGATTCTATCACAAAAAATGTACACTATATTTATTATGAATGTATCACCTATACTTATCTGTTTTGTGTATATATACTTTCTGATTTATTTGTATTCATCACTAATACTACGCCTTAATGTACTTTTTTATACCTTAAGTGTTTGTACTGTTTGGCTTGTATAAACATTTTTGTTGGTTTTGGTATATATCAAAATCTTCTATAATAAAAGTCATGAAACTCTCTTTTACAGACAGGCTGTATTAGTTACACTAACAATTCAACGTAAATTTGAATTTTTTTTTCTTGTTTCTACACCAACACCTTTATACATAGTTAACTAAGCCATATAAATTTAGTGATGCCAAATATACACCAATACACATAGAACCTGATTTTGTTTATTTCATATGTATGGAATTTTGATGACTTTTATTATTATTATTTATTATTTGTTTTGTGTATACATATATACTTTCAGATTTATTTATATGCATCACTAATACTACGCTTTAACGTACTTTTTTATATCTTAAGTGTTTGTACTGTTTGGCTTGTATAAACATTTTTGTTGGTTTTGCTTTTTATGTAACGGCATTGATCCAATGTATAGGGACTAGGGCATGGTTCGATTAATCGATTAATCGGTCAATCAGAAAAATTTTCAATTAATCGATTAATTTGTAAAGCTGTCGATTAATTGGTTCTCATATTATTTTTCAGAAAAATAATAAAAATTGCATTTTTAACCATGTGTAATAAATATTCTAATTCTCTTTAAAAAGGAAAATATAAACTATGAGCGTATTAAGGTGGATTTATATTATCCGTTCCTTTCAGTTCCTACACGTATCGTATCAGACAAAAAAAAACATTATTACATGTACTTTCTATATGAGTAACATCTCAACAAAATACAGCACAACGAACAAATACAATTACATCATACTTTACACAACATTCCACAAAATTTCCAGCATTAGTCCTCGCAAAACTTACTGCAATAGATCGAATACCGTTCGCTACTCTTGCGAACAGCGATGAAATAAAAAATGGCTGGCAAGCGCAAGGCTTGAAAATGCCTCTGACTGAAAAGCGAATTAGAGCTGCCGTTATGGATTATGCTGTAGAAGTGTAGTTAGAATTAAAACAAAAATAACAATTGAAAATAACTAACAACGAACGATTCTCTTTATCACTTGATGAATGGACATCTAAACGTAATCGGCGATACATGTGCCTTAACGTTCACACAAAAGATTCACATGTTTATGGACTAAGGAGGATCAGAATAAACGGCTCAATGCCTGCTACAAAAATTACGCCACTTTGACATCGATTTACATAAGCATATTGTTGCACTTGTTACCGATGGTGCATCTGTAATGAAAAAGATGGGTCAACTAATGGGTGTTTATCATCAAATTTTCAAAAAATAAATTTACGACCATAATATGAAAATATTTTTTTTTGTATAAACGATTAATCGATTAATCGCCATAAAAAACGAACAATTAATCGTTAATCGTTTTTTTCTAGAAACGATTAATCAACCATGCTCTAATAGGGACAGCCCAGCCAAAACCAACAAAAATGTTTATACAAGCCAAACAGTACAAACCCTTAAGATATAAAAGAGTACGTTAAGGCGTAGTATTAGTGATGCATATAAATAAATAAGAAAGTATATATGTATACACAAAACAAATAAGTATAGGTGATAAATTCATAATAAATATAGTGTACATTTTTTTGATAGGATCTGTGTAAGGAGCGAACGAGACGGCTTGTATAAACATTTTTGTTGGTTTTGGCCCAGCTTATATACACATTTGTGTTGGTTTGGATAAGAGACATTTTCACAGCACGCTAAGATTATAATATTTAACATTTATAGCATGCGTATACTTTCTCTTTGTTTCAAATATATTTCAATTTTATTTTTTTGAGTCACTTATGTCGTTTTCGATTCGCTTTTTGCACCTCTTTCAAAAATCAGTCCGTAAATCGAACAAGAAAATCGAATTCCCGGTTTTTTATATGTGTGTGTCAGTTTTTGACATCTTGAAAAATATTTTTGAATATAATATTTGAATTGAGAATACGATAGTTAAAGTGAAAATGACAGCAAAATGACAATACTACTTGTTGGTATTAGTAAAAGAGGGGTAAATCTGCCAAAAAAAAACCGAGATTTGTAACCGAGCAAAAATTTTGCTCGACGGATTCAGCAGAAAATCAATCGATTGTGTCACAGATTGATTTTATTTGGTGAATCGAAAACGACATTAAACTTACACTATACGAGTACATGCATAATTTGTGTTGCTTTTCCTCGTATACGATTTTCGTTCCCATTCGTACCGGAAGATGTTTTCACATCAATATTAAAAATACTGAAGCGTTCGTTCCCATTCGTACCGGAAGATGTTTTCACATCAATATTAAAAATAATGTAGCGATATTTTAATTTTTTCGTATTCGGCTTACGATGATTTTGAAATACCGGATGTATGTATGTATGTTGCATGTGTATGCGTAGATTTTAGGTTTTATTTATTCTTTTTTTCTGTTTGATATTCACACATACATGCAATATTATTTGGTCAGCGCCACACGGTATCTATTTTGAAGCCCTGGTGCTTAATGTATTCTATTGTACCCTACCTTGTGCAGGTTGGGTAGAGATCTCCATCATTTTGATCGGGTGTTTAATTTTGTCCTCGACTGTTTGTCAGCTTTATAGCCAAGGCCCTATAAGTTTCAGTATCTGTTGTTTTGTTTTCCCATGTATTTCTGTTCGGTACAACAACTCTGTATTCTTTTGCAATAACCGATCTCATTAAGGATTGATGTTTACTCCTTTCGGGTCGTCCTTATTGGTTATTATATTCAAGGAATAACTCCTAGCTAGTTTTGGTCAGCAGATGGTATTTATTTCCCATCTAGCCGCCGACAAGTCGGTTATGGTTTACCTCTATCCACCACCTGCGGAATTACGTATCCCTGCTACATCGACATCAGTAGCTACAACGACTTCGGTATTTTAATCATATCATGTCATGTTGTCATCAATAAGCATATCTAAGGTCATCTAGATTTTCATCGTCTTTACTAAAATGGAAAACAGTGGATGTCATTTATTGATATTCAATATCAACAAACTAGAGCAACAGAAAGTAATGACATAAGTATGTCTTTTTTAAAAAGTTTAAAACCAATTATGTGCTTTTACGATCCTCATAAAAATCAATATGTTTATTCAATAATAAAAATATTAATTTACAAAAGCATGATATTTTGGTTACTAATAACCATTCTCAAATGTATCAACATTAAAACTAAAAATTGAATATATAAAAAATCACAAATAAGCATAAAGAAATACCACTGGTAATAAGCTGTGTGAATAAGAAAATATATGAGGCACACTTACTATTTGTTTCGCTGATACAATATAATAAAATTAAATTAAAATTAAAATCACCGACCAAACGGCGCAATGGTTAAAGCTGCGGTGGTTGGATCGGGAGGTTCCGGGTTCGAATCGCGATAAGGGCGGGATGCAAAAGGGATCTTTCAATCATCTGGATCGATGATGAAGATAAACACATCTATGACCCCCTGTTGAGAGTGCAGAATCCATGGGCCGACCCACCTTTCATGTCAACACTATAAGTTGGCATGAAGCAATGCAATGGGCAGGTGGTTTATACAAAACGGGTCTATAGCCGTACGTCCTCGATTTGGCTACACTGCGTAAAGTAGGACGGTATAAGTAAACTGCGAAAGAGTTGGGAGTGCCTTGAGCCTCAAAACAGATTGCATAGATTAAAACCAAAAAAAAAAAAAATTAAAATCTCCATCTTTAAAATGATTTTGAATTTTTTGAAAAAATTATATAAACGTGTAAAGATTAAACTCTATGTAATTGTAAAATAAAATAAATTTATAATTTCTTCTTAGTATAAAAATTGTAATCCTGTTGTAATTCGAGGTGTGCTCCATTTTTTATTTTTATGATCATGGCGAACTTGAGGCATGTGCCGTATATTAATTTAAGATAATTTTTTTGTTCATCTCAATAATTTATATAAATGTAAATAGAATTTATTATCAGTCAACGCAAAATTGACTTGTTTAACTGGCTTGTAATTATAATTATTTTTGTTAAGTCTTCAAAATAATTCATTAAGCCCATATTCTCAATTTCTGTGTTCATATGAAAACCCCAAAATGATAAACGTAAACCGTTATCAAAGTGTACAGGAATTCAGAAACATACTAAACAAAGATGTAATAACTGATAAACAAATTACAAGTGCTAATCAGTTTTTTTTTATTAATGATTAAACCTCTTATAAATAAACACATGACCTTTCCGGACACGCGTTATGCCACCTTATCACAATAAATATGCTACATCATGGACCCACTTGAAAAGCCATTGAGGTATTAAAAATTTCTTCGTTATATCGTTGTATTTAATTTAATTTAGTAATAACTGTAAATCTTGATTACTTATTTATGACTTGCAAAAACATGACGACGCTTTTAATCTAACGGCGGTATTTACGAGTGAGCTGAACTCACTGCAAAGATTATGATATTTACCCAATAAAACAAATTTGAAGAGGACTAAAAATAAATTCTCATAATCACGATAATCCCTTATTCAATATACTTTTATAAGTCTGTATCTTTAAAAAAAAAATTGTCAATTTGATAATAGATGATTTATAAAATATAAATAAAATAGTTACTATAATTAGAGTTTAAATATTTCGAGTAAAAGAAAATTATGATAAGCCGTTCGACTAGCAAACAATTGGTATAAATATATCAATGCCAAATTCGGAATATTTTAATAGATTATACTTAAGTATGTTTGTCATTAAATTTATTAATAAAATGTTACTTAACAGTGTTAAGTAGTTACACAACAACTATAAATTAAATGTAATTTAAATGCAAATAAATGACGAACATTTAGGAAAATAATCACGAATTTCTGAAATCATTTGTAAAAAGCACGATATTGGACGTGATCTTGAAATTATCTAAACGCAAAACTGCTCATGTAGCTATTTATTATTCTCAGCGAAATTAATTTTTATTTCATGTCTGATACGTTTGTTATGCACATCGCGGCAGCGTAAACCAAATTCATCATCAACCAAAGCTAAATGGATACCATCATATAAAATATAAATCTATTTCTTCATAAGAAACTCCCAAAAAATACATAATAAAGTGTCCAATTAAAAAGAAGACCCATTAAATTTTTGTTAACTACAATATGACAACAAAAGGAAGCTACATAATTTCTTGTCATCCTTGCGCAAAAAGGACCAATGCTAAGTGGCTTTTTGGGAGTTTTTATTTTAGTATGTGAAATACAAATGTAAATATTAGTATAAATGTGAATATTTTTCAAACTTTTCTCTCGTTTTCCTCTCATCCTTGCGCAAAGCTTACAATGCTAAGTGACTTTGGGAAGTTCTCTATTTCGGTATGTGAATAATTATCAAAAAACACCAATTTTTGAATGTTTTATTTTGAAGAATGCTCAAATTTTACTAAATCGTCAATGCGGGTGTTTCGGGCAGCAGCCTTTAAGGCATCCTTTATTTGGGTTTTTTGTGATAATTATTCCCATACTTAAAGAACTCAACAAGCTGCTTAGCATTGGACCCTTTGCGCAAGGATGGCAGAAAAATGTCAAAAATGTTTCAAAAATATTTACATTTATAAATATGTACTTTTGTATTGCGTTTACAAATAAGTTTTGAGGGATTTACAAAAGATGGACTAGTATTAAATCGCATCGGACCATCTTTTAACTGTATTCATATTAAATCGTCATCATTTCCATCTAAAAATCAGTATATATCATTTTGCTGAAGTGTAAACAATATATTTTTTTTGTGCTCCAACCATGTCAATCTTCGTGCCAACAAAACACAATTTGCTGGAAGCGATATTTTTTAATTTAAAGAAAAGTGTAGCTGATGGACACCGATTGCTGTGTGAAGCATATGAGGAACATGCTCCATCAATAAAAACATGTGAGTACTCAACAAGCGATTCAAAACCGTCCCAGCGCCATGGGTATGGTGCAAAAACAAGGAAATTGGGTGCCGTATGAACTCAAGCCAAGAGACGTCGAACGCCGTTTTTTCACGTGCGAACAACTGCTCCAAAGACAAAATCGGAAGGGGTTTTTGCATCGAATCATGACGGGGAATGAAAAGTGGATCCACTACGACAACCAAAAGTGCAGAACATCGTAGGGTAATCCCGGTCAAGTATCGACTTTAACGTCCAAACCGAATATTCATGGCAATAAGCTAATGTTGTGCATCTGGTGGGATCAGTTCGGAGTGATCTACTACGAGCTACTTCAGCCCAACGAAACCATTACTGGAGAACGTTATCAACAATAATTGATACAATTAAGCCGAGCATTGAAGCTCAAACGCCCACAATATAGCAAAAGACAACATCTTCTAGTACGACAACGACCTGCCAGATGTTGCAAAAGTCATCAAGGAAACTTTTTAGAGGCGCTTCAATGTGACGTCCTACTCCACCCGCCGTATTCACCAGACATTGCTCCTTCGAGCAGCACTTCACTGCTTATGAAGAAGCCGAAAATTGGGACGATTCTTGGATCGCCTTAAAAGACAAGGAATTTTTTCCACTGGGAATTCGTATGCTGCCTGAAAGATGGGAAAAAGTTCAAGCTAACGATGGATAATACTTTTAATAAAATATATTTCACACACTAAAAGAAAAAAATTCCCAAAGCCGCTTAGCACTGGTCCTCTCTGCGCAAGGATGACAAGAAATTATGTAGCACCCTTATGTTTTCATACTGTACTTAATAAAAAGTTTAAGGAGGGCTTCCTTTTTAACGGCGCACTTTATTTTGATTTTTTTGGGATTTTTATTTTCGAGAATATGATGGTATCCCTCTGTAAATTTGGGCGTTCGTTCTTTATCCAAAATAACAAAAATTAAAAAAGACCCAAAAATGTTGAAAATGTTGTTGTGATGACCTCAAAAAAACATGGACAATATTGTCCAAAACAAAATAACCAAAACACGAAAATCGATAATCATCCAAAAGTCAAAATTTCGACTAAACGGAATATTTGCCAACCAGTCACTTTTGCGCAAATGGAACCTTGCATTAGTCTATACTTTAGGAAATTTTTTTGTGATATTCTTCATTTTTGATGTTGGGGCGATTATTCGTCAAACTAAACAATTAGAATTGAAAACGTGGTTAAAATAGTTTAGCATATAAACACTGTCAATTGTGTTACATGTCTTGCATATAAGCGGTATCGATTGATTGTAGTTATCGCGCAATCAAATAATATGTTGGGTACCTTTAGGTGCATACAGCGATAATAAACGACTATAAATTATTATAACTTAGATTTAGACCATATAATTTTTTATAGGGGCAATTCAAAGTAGAAAATTAGCAGAGGAATTTTAATTAGTATATGAGTGAGATTATAACATAAACAAAAGATTCCTGAAGAAGTGTGCGCTTTTTATTCAACAAAAACTATAACCTTATCACTTAGGAATTGTCGATACAGATAATATTTATGTTCTCCTCAAAATCGTGCCTAAATTACTTAAAACTGAAGCGTTGAAGCTATTATTTTTAATCGTAGTACTTAATTGACCGAGTTTTGAAGTGGATTAATGGGACCCAGAGTTTCATCCGACGTCATATATCTACATATGTACATTACATTTTCGAACTCTATCTTATCGAATTGTTGGGGTTTGGTTACGCCCGATTTGAGTTTATTGGAGCGATGACCTTAAAGGAGTTTATAATCGCGAATTTATTGCCCCCATTTTTTTATTCACTTCTATTCCCCGTAGTTTTCAAATCAAGCAGAAAATTATCAGTTCATATAAATATAATATATCGGTTAGTTGAGAGTCTGAACTCTAAATTAGGTTAGTACATTATTTATTTTTGCCTTTCTTACTTGGAGGATATTCAGTTAAAAATTACTAAGTTGAGTGCTTTCAACTATCTCAAATATGTATATTCAAATATCTCAAGACACTAATTTAAAAAAATTCAAGTTTGCCAATAAGATCCTAATTTATTGCACCCCTGTAATTATGTAATAAATATTAGTAATTATGACGATCATAAACGAAAGTGATAACAAGCACAATTGCTGTGCTTGCTATCGAACTATCGTTTATGATCGTCATAATTATAACAATAGCTGTATAACGATCAAGGCCCCACCATTTTCAGGAGAAGTAAAATAATAAATCGATTAATAAATAGAGTAGTTTATGTTAGTTTACAATCCAATAAAATGTTTAGTTAGGGTTTTTACAGGAATTTGGCCTGGCATCTAGCTATCTAATCTTAAATAGTGCACTGATAAAGCAAATCACAAATATTTGTTTGCTCAAAAAACCGTTTAAACTCGTAACATTGAAACATGTCAGCAAACCGCCCAGCCCGGAAACACTAATCGGTTGTACAAAACAGCGTCAAAACTTTTAATGAATTCTTGATGCACAGACCTGGTTAATGGAGTTCTATGTTGTTCAACATAAACAAAATAAAAAACTAAATAAAAAATTATAAGTGCGAGTTATCTAACAATACCACCATTCGAACGTGACTAGAATCCCCCCCAATCCAATTTTTTTTATATGAAAAGCAGAAGGTCAAATATGCGGCTGATGTTTACAAATTTTTTGTGCTTGTAAAAACAACAACAACGAAATTTATTGCTATGAACTCGGTGTATCGATCAGTACGTGTTGCATTGTATATCTAACTATAGTATCAGGCCAATGACATACTATACATGTATGCATCAAAATAGTTATTTTGTTAAAAAAATTCGGTGTTGTAAACAATTTTCTGAAATAATTTGCATGTGTATATACTAGGTACTCTAATTTTGATCGATTAAGTTTCGATTTATTATAAGTGCACATAAGTGATTTATTATATGCAGAATGATTTTTTTTTCTAATCGTGTAAAATTTGATCTCTTATACAGATTTTCATCGATATTTAAGCAAACTAACCACATATACACAAAATGGCAAATCACGATGATCACACCAGTAGCACTGTGATAAATGTACAACCATCAGCCATATCTACGGAACCAAAGCGGCGGGTGAGTATTGTAACCGATCCGGCTGCAGAAACTCGTTTCGGTGTTGATAACTTGGCTTTCGAACAAAATCCAAGGCGTAAAATTTCCCAACAATCTGAACATTCAGAAGTGGGACCGGTTCGACGAAAATCGATATTACATAATTCAAATGGTCTTGATAATGAATCCTTGCACAGTCAGCATTCAAATCGTGGTGAGTTAAAGCTACGAGCATATTTACAAAAATATATAGTAATTGTAACTACTTTATTTATGCATAAACAGATATACGACAAAATGGACCCTCGAAAAAAAACTCTACAACCGATTCCATTTATTCCAAAAATGTATCAAATAATCACTTAAATTCGAAACAAACGGCTGAGCAATTGGAAACATCCTGGATATATGCACTGTGCATGAGATGTCGCGTCGAATATAACACACCTTCTTGGGAGCCGCCCCTTTGGCAGAAGATCTGTCCATACCCGGTTTGTCCCTCTTATCGGCAATTCGCTAGGCTACTGACATTAGTTTTTATCGTATGCCTAATATGGGTAACCGCTTACACAATTCTAGGTGAAACTGCTGCGCCTGGTGGTCAACTATTTCAATTGGTAGTACTAACGATTTGTGCAAATTTTGGTGGATGGCTTATTTCGCTCACAACACTACCGCGACTGATTGGTATGCTTTTGGTCGGTATATTAATGCAGAATGTCGAGCTGATCAATTTCGACAATAGTTTTTCACACGTACTCTCTGAATTGAGAAAGTTTGCGCTGGTCATTATTTTAACGAGGGCTGGATTAGAAATGGACCCAGACGCATTTAAAAAAGTATACAAAACTATTTTAAAACTTGGCCTAGTTCCGTGGACCGTTGAATGCTGTGTAGTGGCTGTTATGTCATATTTTTTATTGGATTTGCCGTGGATTTGGGCCTTTCTATTAGGATCCATCATTGCGGCTGTTTCACCAGCCGTTGTTGTTCCATGTCTATTTAAATTACGGACTAAGGGATATGGTGTTGCCAAAGGTATTCCAACTTTAATAGTAGCTGTTGCTGGCATCGATGATGCTGCATCGGTTGCCATTTTTGGAATCATTGCTACTATTATGTTTTCGGCAGATGATATTGCATATCAAATAGCACAGGCACCTGTTTGTGTTATCGGTGGTCTTGGATACGGTGTGTTATGGGGATACCTTTGCCGTTTTGTACCCGAGAAAGGTGACGAATATGTCGTGCCACTACGTATTCTTTTATTATTTGGCGGTGGATTGCTCGCGGTATTCGGAAGTGAAAAAGTTGGGTTTGAAGGCGCCGGACCACTAGGAGTTGTTTTTGCCGCTTTCACAAGTAATATGTTTTGGTGCAAAGATGGATGGGATGTTGAAGACAATCCAGTTTCAACGGCATTTGAAATATTTTGGATGGTCTTCGAGCCAATATTGTTCGGTATTACAGGCGCTTCTGTTAAGGTAATTTGGAATTAAGGTTTTTTACTCTTATACTGATTAGGTTTCTAAATTCTAGATCAAAGAGCTAGACCCCGATGTAGTTTCTATCGGTATAGCGTGTTTGGCTTGCGGAGTCGTTCTGCGCATTCTAGCAACAATTGCAATTGCATTCGGTGATCGTTTAAATGTTAAAGAAAAAGTATTCGTTTCATTATCATGGATGGCCAAGGCGACAGTACAAGCAGCTTTGGGACCAGTAGCTTTGCGACGTATGCAAGAAGGAAAAAATGATCCAAAGGAGAAGGAATATGCGGAAATCGTACTTATGATTTGTATTCTAAGTATAGTACTAACTGCACCACTTGGAGCCATCCTAATTTCGATAACCGGAACTAAATTACTAACGAAAACTAAACAGCCACAAAATTTGGAAGGCAAGCGCAATTTGTTAAATACATAATCTTCAGTAATTACAACAAAAATAATTTGTAAAATTTTCAGGTTGGCGGCGGAGTCATCGACCATCTTTACGTGATATCAGTATTATTGACGAGGAAGAGGAACGTGAAGATCCTGAAAGCCGGCGAGACAGTCAAAGCATAGGTTACCCGACTCCTGTATACACAGTCACCAAGTAATTTCAGTTTCTATTTAAAAATATTCTCCAGTAGATGTAGTCTTCTACAAATGTATTTCTCTAAATATTTATGCATGATTTATTTCACTTTCCATCTAAAGTACAATTCTAATTTGCACGTCGATAAGAATAGTTATATAAGTATGTAGTTGCACGAAAACATTGATGTTAATTGTAAAACAAAATAAAATGCTTCCACTTTAAATTACAGAGCTGATATCAAATTGGCCAAATTTTATTGGTCGTCATCAAATTTAAACGATTGAAACTCCTCAATGAATTCTTAAACTGAATTATCGTCTAGTCATCGTGCAAGTTTTAATTGTCTTATCCACCCATAAATGTAAACACAAACACTCACGCAAACATATACATAAACAAACCGCATTTTTGGGTGCCACATTAGAAAGTATTATCTCTTATCATACAACATATACATACCTACTATAGCTTCTTCTTAGCTGCTTTATAGCAATAAGGATTACAAAATTACAAAATTGTTTAATAATTAATTTGTGTATTAATAATTTTAAGGCTCTAGGTGCGACTTAAGTCATTACAAATAAGCTACTAAAAAATACAACTCGTTGATGCACACAAGTGTTTTTTACACAGAGAATTAGAAAAATCTAGATTTAACTATAAATTAATCTTGTTTTATTTACTTATAATGTTGTTATTATATTTGTTGTTGTAATTTTTAAGGATTTAAAATAAAAATATTGGCAATTTTGTTGATTGCCTACGCAAAAACTACTTTCAGTATTTGTATAGTGTCCAAATGAATTATTTTTAATTTTAATTACTGTTTACTGTTATTGTAGAAATAAAATAAAATATAAAGACAATTAAGAGTTATGTTTAATTAACTTCAGAATGCTATTCGTTTTAAAACTATTCGAAGAAACGGCAGATTCCAGTTGTATGTTTTGTAGAACGAAATTTGGTTCTAAATGAAAATTCCAGCTCCAAGCTGCTGACGCTAACAGTAAAATAAAAATAAAATTCATAAACTAAAAAAACTTAATTTACATCGAAAATGAGTAGTAGTGAACGGAAATTGCATAATTTTTGGCAAGAAGGTCTTTTCGAACCAGTCAACAATGTTGATAAGCGCGGTCACAAAAAAATAGGAGCACTGTGTAAAGTGTGTAATGTTGTTTTAAAAAATATAACAAGAACTCGACTTGTAGCGCAAAGGTAAGTTAAACAAAAAATTATATTAAATTTGAAATATATTTAGTGATAGATTTCCTTTTAGAAAATTATGTTCATTATCATCATTTTTAAGCACATCGGTTTCAAAGTCTGTTAAAGAAAATAGCATTCGCAGCCGCAGCTCGCAATCATCTGTAGCCACTCAGAGCAGTAGCGACTCTGAACTTGAAATAAATATTAGCAAAAATAGCAGCCATGAAATTGAAATAAATATTGCACAATCTGAACCAGTTACTACAACAAGCATTTAATAGATGAAAATGCTCCAGACGACCGGCTTACTTTAAACGATGTTGCACTTGCTAACGAAAATGTAACACTATCAATAGTATATTTGAGTGACTTGGATGATATATGTATCTGTTTCCGTCACGGAACTCAGAGATTATGTAAGTCTAGATTTTTAATTTGTATTTTAAACCGATTCTAATTCTTTTAAATCAATCAATTAGCAATGACGTTACCGCCTTAGATTTTGACAACGGTATTTTCTCGGCTGATCGAGCTTCTTCAACATTATCAACTGAATCCTGGCACCAACAAAAGAGTTCGTTATTTCATCGGGGTTCGGATCATCATCGTCGTCTTCACCTAATTTGGCATCACATCAAAAGCAGAACAGAAACGTAAATTGGATCAGGCATTAGGAACTTTCTTTTTCGGATGCAATATACAATTTAATATTATTAATTCAAAGTATTTTAAAGATTTTTTATCGCAACTAGGTCCACCTTTTAAACCTCCTTATAATCAAACATTATCTACAAAATTCTGAATTCTGTATACTCCGATGTAACTCATAGGGATAAAAATAATATTGGAGAGGAAACAGTCTTCCTTATTGATGGATGGAAAAATACGTATAGTAACTCTAACCTTGTGGTTACACTGATACAAACAACCGATAATAAATTGTCATTTCTCGAGTCTTAAGACATGACAGGAATATGCGAAACGGGAGATGAACTCAAAATTTGCGAATCATCAATTGAGTTAGCGAAATTAAAATACAATACTGAGATTTATGCGGTGGCCAGCGATAACGCTAAAAATATGTTAGCTATGGGCAAAAAATCAACTTTATGGCATAATACTTGTTCAGTATGAACAGGGTTAATCGTACCACGCAAGAGAAGCGTTAACCTTGTACGATAAAATTATTAGTGTACAGTTGTTTAGTTAGTTGATAGTAATGAATGTTTAGCTAGTTACATACTATATGTCAAATATGCAACTCTGCGTATAATTCTTAAGTAAAAAATTTGAAAATAAATAAGACAAATTGACTAATTAATTCGGCATTGACCAAACATATTGTAATAGCCCTCACCAAGCGGTAAGCTCAGAACAAAGTGAATAAAAAAAATAGATTCAAGCTGAGGCGGAATATAAAACAGTGGTCCTTCGAGCCAACCAGTAACTTGTGATAAGGCGTTAACTAGGCCTTCAACATAGACATTATACAAAACTAATAATCCAACTATCGACGTGAACTGCGAACAACAACAAATTGCGCAACTATACGAATTAATTATTTTAAGTAAAAAACAATTGTTGCAATAATAAACCGCAGATAACAACTCAGAATGGAGACGCTGGCATTTAACCAAAAGCAGCTTGCGGCTGACATTACTAAAATGTATAGCAACTTCAAAAAAGATGGCACCGATACGAAGAGAAAAACCTATCTAACCACTAGAATACAACAACTAAAAGAAGCTTATAGAAGGTTTCAAGAGAGGGATGAGCAGATAAGGCAGCTAGAAGGTGTAAGCAGAGATCATCCTTACTTCCAAGTATAAAAATAAGTGGAAGATATATACAAAGAATTTATTGCCATCATGCGAATCAAACTCAATGACGGCCCGCCAGTTACACCGCCTTAGATTTTGACAACGGTATTTTCTCGGCTGATCGAGCTTCTTCAGCATTATCAACTGAATCCTGGCACCAACAAAAGAGTTCGTTATTTCATGGGGGTTCGGATCATCATCGTCGTCTTCACCTAATTTGGCGTCACATTAAAAGCAGAACAGAAACGTAAATTGGATCAGGCATTAGGAACTTTCTTTTTCGGATGCAATATACCATTTAATGTCATTAATTCAAAGTATTTTAAAGATTTTTTATCGCAACTACGTCCATCTTTTAAACCTCCTTTGTCAAATCGGAACAGATACTATATCATCAGTAGAATAAACGTTTTCAAATACAGCGACAACAAATGGAAAAGGATTCGTTCCAGAAATCCAAAGGCACTTGAACAATACAAACATGGGGTCAGATCCAACAAACCAGGAACTATGTAACATCTCATAAAGCGGCAAACAATTCGAATGCGAAACCTCTACAAAAAAATAAACGACGTCGACGCCACAGATCTTGTCGAGACTGGGACAAAACCGGCAATGAAACTCTCACTAGCAACAATGCAGAAACTTATGGATCAAATAGCCGAACTCCATGGGGAAATTTGTATGCTAGTTAGTGATGAACAAGAACAACACATGAAGTATTCACAGAACGATACTTCGAGAATATTGATAGACAGTATCAAACTATCATCCTTCAAATAACTAACGAACATAGAGGGAAAAGAAAAAATAACCAGAGATTACCAGAAGTGGACCGGATTCCGTGATACACTCAGCAAGCTGATCCATGAAAACGCACATATCAGCGACACACATAAAATTAATTATTTAAAGGGTCAGCTGGAAGGTGCCGCGGCCAAATTAATCAACCACCTCCAACCAACAGAAGAAAATTACCAGGCCGCTTGGAAAATGTTGAATAGTCGATATAACAACAGGAGACTGCTGATTTCAACATATTTATATACGTTGTTGGGTCAGACAAATATGTATAAACGTAGAGTCTGCCGCAGCGCTAAGAAATATTCCTGATACAACAACTGAATGTTTGTATGGAATCCGGAATGCAGGAGTAAATATTTAATCTTGGAACTTAATAATAATCTTCACTATGTCTAAAAAACTGGACAACGAGTCACGACGACTCTGAGAGATTTCCTTGGCAAATCCAAGGGAATTCCAGTCAACAACAGAATTTTTCGAAGGAAGATTTAAGTCAGTAGAGGCCAATGGCAACCAAAAGCCAATAATGACACCAACAACCTCCACAACAACAAGAGTTCAACAACCTACACAACAACAAGTATCTGTGTCTACTGTAGAGACGGACATAAGATTAATGAATGCGGAGGATTCAGCAAATTAAACTAAAGTGAGAGATCGCAGGTAGCGATGCTACATAAGTTATACAGAAATTGAGAAATTGTTTAGAAGCGGAACATGAAACAAATGCATGTAAGCAAAGGAATCAATGTACCATATGTAATAGAAGGCATAACGCAGGACTGCACATCGATTACAAAGCAGATAAGCAACAAGTCTCTTAAAGTTATGTGACAACGCAATCAGGTCCTGTGTTAATACCCACAGCTATGATCACATTAACAACAAGCGAGGAGAAACGCATGCTCGTCAGAGCATTATTTGAACGAGGCTCTCAAGCGGCATTTATCACCAGAAACTAAAATATCAGGAATGAGAGGAAAGGAAGCCGGGGTTTCAAAGTTCCTTTGTGATTAAGTTTGAGGCAATGGTGTTTAAGAAATTAACCGACAACGTTCCAGACATTGACTTTGACTTCAACAAATGGGCACATTTGCAGCATTTACAACTTGCAATTTTCTTTATTTACAACAAGTCCAGTAGCATCGATGTCATAATCAAAGTTGACTACTATCCCTTAATTCTAAACAGTAACATCATTAGAGGACGCCCACAAGGTCCAATTGCCCAAGAAACTGAACTTGGTTGGATCATAATGGGAAGCACAGGCTGGAGTCAGCTACTCAGGAGGGAAGCAGGCGCAGAAAAACTATTTACAGAGACAACAGCGCGAATAACAGATGGAAAATACATGGTACATTTACTTTTAATGGTACAACCGTCTTACTAGGAGAATCCAGCAAGAAAGCAGCAGCACAGTTACTGCAAATCGAGAGGAAATGTCTGAGGGATAAGCCATTATCTAAGGCAAGGCCATATGCAGCTAGTTAGAAATGAACAAGGTAGTGGTCCGTCCACATCATGGAGTGATCAACCACGAAAGTCTACCACAAAACTGAGAGTAGTATTCGATGCATTCAGCAAAACCTCATTGGGCCTATCGCTGAACGACACAATGATGAACGAGCACAAAATTCAAAGAGACCTAATTGATATCATCTTGAGGTGGCGAACACACAAATTCGTATTAACAGCAGATGCGGAAAAAATGTTCCGTAAAATCTGGATGCACCATAGTCATCAGAACCTGCAACGTATATTGTGGCGAAAAAATTTTTCACAACCAATAGAAGAATACACACTGAAAACGGTCACATATGGAACAACAGCAGCTACGTTTCTCGCTGTAAGAACATTAATGCAATTGGCAGCAGATGAAAAAAACTACTATCCAACAGCAGCAAAGATCATGGAAAGAGATTTTTACGTGGATGATTTACTTACTGGGGGTGACAGTGTTGAAGATGTTGGGGCTTACACAGAGCGGAGGATTTCCATTGCACAAGTGGGCGTCAAATTCAGCTGAAATCTTGACGAACGTTCCGGAGCACCTATACGAGCAATAGGAATAATTAATTTAAAAATCAACTCCATAATAAAAACACTTGGAATTCTCTATAATCCTGAAGATGAGACGTTTGAATTCGACATGACCAGACTGAATCTTTCAAAGGAGCAACGAACAAAACGTCTGTTATTGTCCGACTCCTCAAAGCTATTTAATCCGGTCGACTGGCTATCACCAATAACGATAGCAGCAAAGTTGTTTATGCAAGAGACTTGGAGAGCTGATATACAGTGGGATGAAAAGCTGCCAGAAGCTATAGAACAAAAATGGAAAAAATATAACACCGAATTAGGGGAATTAAGCAGAATAAAAGTTCCAAAATGGGTTAAAACAACGTCAGCGCAAAAAATTTGAGTTACACGGATTTGCTGATGCTTCGCAACAAGCATATGCAGCAGTGGTTTATTGAAGATCCACGAACGCATTCGAGCAAATTACAACAAGCTTGTTAATAGCAAAAACCAGAGTTGCTCCAATCAAAAGAAAACTGACAGTACCAAGGCTGGAACTAAATGCAGTGATATCCAGACTTCTAGTGTATGTAAAGAACACTATGAACTACCAAGATATATAGATGTTCGCCTGGACAGACTCCACCATAGTTTTGGGCTGGATAAGAGATGACATCACAAAGTTAGAAACTTCTGTAGCCAATCGAGTATCACAGATTAGAGACAATTTACCACAGCTATAATGGAATTACGTACGAACAGATAAAAACCCAGCTGATTTATCAACAAGACGATCAGCAACTTCTACTATCACGCCACAAGATTCAATGTGGTGGACGGGACCAACCATTTTGCAAGAAACTGCGGACGCATGGCCATCAACACCCTTATGCAAGGGTCCACAGGTACAATCCGATAACGACCAGGATAGCGCGGAAGATATCATTTGTCTCACAATAACCGCTGGAGACAAAGCAAACACACTACATGAATTAATCGATAAAATTTCAAGCATTCATAAGTTGAAGCGTATATTTGTGAACAGCCAAAGGTTCATAAACCTTCATATTCATAAGCAACAGCAACAGTCGAAGGAAGTGACAGTACCAGAACTGAAGCTCGCAGAAGCCCAGATAATTAGGATTAAATAACGTCGGTACTTCCGCAAAGAATTTCAGGCATTGATGAAATGCAAAATATTGGATAAGAAATACAAGCTAACGGCTTTAAATCCAGTCATCAGCAAGAGTGGGATATTACAATTACATGGACGTTTGCAAAAATCACAACTACCAATGAGTCTAAAGCTGCCCATTATCCTACCTACCGAAGGAAAGCACTATCAGCAAAAGAATAATTGAAGATGCACATAAGAAAACACTTTATGGTGGGATACAAGTAATCTTGGGAACCGTTCGCAATAAATTCTGGATCATTAATAGCAGAAATCTGGCACGCCACATTATACAGAAATGTGTTACATGTTTCAGATTTAAACAAACAACGCTCAATCAACTAATAGGCGATTTAGCGACCTGCAGAGTGACTCCTTCATGGCCGTTCAGCAAGGTGGCTATTGATTATGCCGGACCGATTCAACTAAAAATCCAAAAAGGAAGAGGTCAAACCACGTACAAAGGATACATTATGATGTTTGTGTACTTGGTCACCAAGGCCATACATGTGGAGGTAGTCAGCGGATTAACAATAGAAGCATTTATAGCAGCCTACCGTAGATTCACGTCACGCTGTAACGCTTCTTGGTGCTACGGTGCACATGCTTCTGTAATCTTTAATCCTAAGAGCTCAGTAAAGGTAGCGTTCAAACTATATAGCGACCAGCAGCATTACAAATAAAAACGGTCATGTGCAGAATAAAAAAAATTAACTCATTTGTTGAAGATCATCGGCCAATGAAAATCCAATATGATGAAGGAATAACCTAAAAAGAAAATACACAAACTTAGATAAATTATTTAAATTTAATTATATTTTGAAACTTAGCTTGTACACAATCCCAATAAATTGATTATTTATCTTTGACATTTTTCACTGGTTTTAAAACTTTATTTTTATGTAACTCATTAATTTGTAGATTAATTTAATAGTTCAATTTTATGGAATATGAATCCTAGATAAGTTTAAGGCATCTACTGGTTGTCAGGTGTCGCTTTATAGCATAATATAGTGTTACGTTTTTGCCTTGTCACTCAAGGTTCGTATCACTAGATTGTGAATAATACAAAATCAATTTAATTTATCTCCAACGAATTTATTTATTTCACATTAAAATTATTACAACTCAGTTTATTAATAAAAATTCACAAAATCAGTTTATATAAATTATTCTCAAATTTTACTGTTCACTTATAATTTTTATTTCCACAAAAACACTTTTTAATTCACTTTTTTAATTCCTTTTTAATCTTTACTCTTTCGCTTACCAAAAATTACTTATTCTTACAACTTTACACTATCGCGTTCCAAATACTAATAATCCAATTCGATCTTGTTCGCCTTTTTATATACACAAACCAAGCTTCTCGAAAGTTCACGACTTTTCCAGTTGGAATAGCGTAGAAACATTACGTAACAATTTTTATCATGGAAAATTCCATTTAGTACAGTAAACATTGAGCTATTAGTTTTACTTATTCTATTACACACTAGGTGTCACCGTCACACTACCCCTCACCTAAGCCTGTTCGTCCCGAACAGGACCCAAATCACCTCCTCTGTATTGGGCCAGCCTCTCCAAATGCACCACCTTTGGTTTACCTCGATGTCCCTTCCGTATCCGATAAACCACGTCGTTCATCCTTGTGATGACAGTATAAGGTCCTTCCCATGCTGGTTGCAGCTTCGGTGATAATCCCTTTTTCCGTTGCGGGTTGTGAAGCCATACTAATTGCCCTTCCTGGAAGCCCTGGTTATTTGCTCGTATGTCATATCGAGCCTTCATCCGGTCACTTGACATCCGTATTTTCTCCCGAACAAATTGATGAATCTCATTAAGTTCCTCTTTCATTCGGTCTACGTAATCTTGTCCACATAAAGCCGATGATGGTACAGCCCCAAACTTTAGATCTCCAGGTAACCGTAGATTATCTCCAAATAACGTTTTAGCTGGTGTCATTCCGGTTGTGTCATGTATAGCTGATCGATAGGCCATCAGAAACATCGGTATATGTCGATCCCAGTTGCGTTGGTTTTTCTCAACGACCTTTGCTAGATATTCCTCCAATGTACCATTGAATCTTTCCACCATACCGTCAGACTGTGGATGCAAAGGCGTTGTTCTCGTTTTATTTATACCGAGCATCTGGCATATTTCTTGAAACACCACCGATTCAAAATTCCGTCCTTGATCGGTATGAATCTCCATCGGCACTCCAAATCTGCTAATCCAATTGTTTACCACGGCATCAGCTATTGTTGTCGTCTCCTGATTGGGAATGGGGTACACCTCCGGCCATTTGCTGAAATAATCCATGATTACTAGCACATATTTGTTGCCGCTCTCAGTGGTGGGAAATGGGCCCGCTACATCCATTGCAATTCTTTCGAATGGTGCTCCAACGTTATATTGCTTCATGGTTCCACGACTTTTGCGTGCGGGTCCCTTCACCGCCGCACATTGGTCACATTTTTGGCACCATTCTATCACAGACTGCCTACATCCTGCCCAGTAAAATCGTTGACGTATCTTTGCTAGAGTTTTATTAATTCCAAGGTGGCCCCCACTTGCTCCTCCATGATACTCATTCAGAATTTCTACAATCCGGCACTTTGGTATCACCAGCAACAATTGCTTCACTTTGCCATCCGTGCTTTCCCACAATCGTTTTAAACAGCCATTCTCAAGACGGAGGCTATCCCATTGAGCCCAATAAGCCTTGACAATGGGAGTTTTGTCCGCGATCTCGCTCCAAGTTGGCCGGTGTTCCTTTTCCTTCCATTCCATTATAACTGATAAATCCGTATCATCCAATTGCTCTTTCCTGATCATTTCGTCGGTCCACTCCTCATCAGGCAGCATTTGCGTAAGCCTAACGTCGATGATGCCTTCCTTTGCTTCAACATGGCCACAATGTTTACATTCTACTGGACACGGCCGTCTTGATAATGCGTCGGCATTTCTGTGTGCACTTCCCTTCCGATGTTCAATTTGGAAATCGTAGCTTTGAAGACGTTCGATCCAGCGTGCTACTTGTCCCTCTGGTTTCTTAAATTGTAACAGCCACCGTAAAGCGCCGTGATCTGTCCGTAAATGGAATTTTTGGCCATAAAGATACTTATGGAAATGCTTGACACACTCCACTATAGCCAACAATTCTTTCCGTGTCACGCAGTAATTACGCTCCGGTTTTGATAATGTTTTGGAGAAGTACGCAATAACTCTTTCTTGACCATTAATTTCCTGTGATAACACACCTCCTATACCATCATTACTTGCATCGGTGTCCAAAATAAATTTCACGTTGGGTATAGGGTACGCGAGGATTGGCGCGGCACACAACCGTCTCCTTAGTTCCACGAATGCTTCTTCCTGGTCATTCTTCCATTCGAATGCCTTGTTCTTCCTGGTCAACCCGTGTAAACTCTTGGCGATGTTGGCGAATCCTGGCACGAAGCGTCTATAATAGGTGCACAATCCGAGAAAGCTTCGTAATTCGTGTAAATTTTTAGGTCTTGGCCAGTTCTTAACCGCTGCGATCTTTTCCTCGTCGGTGTGAATTCCATTAATCGTTACGAGATGACCCAAATATTTGACTTCAGTTCTGAACAGCTTACACTTCTTTGGACTTAACTTCAATCCGGCAGCCTGTATCCGATCCAAAACTTCCGCCAAGTTCTTTAGATGCTCGTCAAAATCCTTCCCCATAACGATGATGTCGTCCAGATATATTAGGCAAGTCTTCCAATGTAATCCCTTTAACACGCGCTCCATTAATCGTTCAAAAGTCGCAGGGGCATTACATAATCCGAACGGCATAACATTAAATTGCCAAAGTCCGTTACCCACACTGAACGCTGTTTTCTCGCGATCTTCCTCATGGACTTCCACCTGCCAATAGCCGCTTTGTAGATCTAATGTCGAAAATATTTGAGCACCCGATAATGTGTCTAACGTGTCATCGATCCTTGGCAGTGGGTAGCTATCTTTTTTCGTCACAGCATTGAGTTTTCGGTAATCAACGCAAAATCTCATGCTACCGTCCTTCTTCTCGACCAATACTACCGGTGAACTCCATGGGCTATTAGATGGTTCAATTACTCCTGCTGCCTGCATATCTGTTACCATTCGATTGACTTCTTGTTGTTTTGCCAAAGGTAGTCTCCTGGGTGGTTGACGAATTGGCATCTCTGCTCCCGTATCAATGCGGTGCTTTACCATTGAGGTCCTTCCGTTATTATCCGATGTACTGCAGAATATGGACGTGTACCGTTTGAGTAGTTGATGTGCAGAATTTTTCTGTGCCTCGGTAAGATCTTCGGTCCATTTCTGCATAAGTTGTTCTACCATTTCTTTCTGCTCTTGCATGTCGGCTTTTTCAACCGGACTTCTCTGTTCACACTTTACTATAGTTGAAACCTCGTTACATTTTCCGATGACTGTCCCTTTCTTGATGGTTTTCGTCTTATCCGAGAGATTTAGAGTCCTAATTGGTACTCTATAGTCGTTGTCTGGTTTAACTAGGGCTTTCCCGATTATAATTTCCTTGGCTCCGTTCTCCTCTTCGTTAGCTTCCACAACCCACAACCTGGGTGACCCAGAACCTCCCTCCAATTTTCCCCATAGGATCGTCTCCGAATTCGGTGGCAGCTTCTCCCGATGATCAATAATAATTCGCCTGATAGTTGCTCCGGCACTGCTAGATTGAAGTGGCAACTCGATGTTATCGTAGCTTAAAACTCCTCGTCCAACATCCACCACGAAGCCATTTGCCCTCATGAAGTCCATCCCCATTATGACTTCATCCACAATATCTGCAATCAGCACTTCGTGTTGGAAAAGAGTTCTCCCGATTTTTATTTTCACGATCTTTTTGCCTTTTATTATTGAACTATCTCCAGTTGCTGTTTGTAACTTCAATCCATTAGCTGGTTGTACACCTCCATCGATCAGATCTTTACGGACAATCGTGCGATTTGCTCCCGTATCCAGAGTGATGATGCAATCCGTGCCATCAATGTCGCCTTTGATTGTTAAGCTGTCACCGCCTCTTGCTACTTTCGAAACGCGGATGGAGGTTATAGGGCAATCGGTTGTGGGAGTCAGCTTCTGCCCCTTTAAGCTGACTCTTTGTAGTTTAACGACTCCGTCGTCATTTGGCCTTCTTGCCTAGCCAACGCCTGCTCCCCGCTTGGTCGTCGCTGCATTGGAGATGGTGATCTTCCCCTTTTTCTTCTTAATTCCCAGCAGTCACGAGAGATGTGACCGACCTTATCACATGCCCAACATTTGATTTTGCCGCTTCCATCTCGGTATCTTTGTGTTGACCGCTCGTTGTTTATGCTTGTATCGATTTCTACTCGGCGTATTTTCATTGACGGTTTGGTGATGGCTTGTGCAGTTTCATTTGTTAACGCACAAGCGATGGTTTCCGCAAAGGTTGCTTTAGGTGACAACATCACCGCCCTGCGTGTTTCTGGATCTCGAATGCCGTCAATGAATGCGTCAATTTTAAGCCTTTCCATATAATCGGCCGACGTACTGGTATGTGCTAGATGTACTAATCGCTCAATTGCCGATGAAAATTCCTGAAGTGATTCTCCTCCCTTTTGGTAGCGGCTTTTCAATTCCATTCGATAGATTTCACGCTTGTGGTCACTGCCGTACTTCCGATCCAGCGCCTTCATAATTTCGAGATAACTGTTGCGATCTTTTTCCGGAATTGTTTGTAAGGCCTCCGCTGCTTCACCTTTAAGGGCCACTATTAACGCTGCGACAAGATGTTCATCATTCCAACGGTTTTGATTGGCTGCCGTTTCAAATTGAAATTTGAAAATGACGAAAGATGTTGTTCCGTCGAATGTTGGTGGCTTTATCTTGATTGATTGGACGGTTTGTACCACTTGTGTTGTTGTTCCACTTGCCTTGATATCAGTTAGTTCTTTCTCGAGCCGTTGGCATTTTTCTTCAACCTGCTGAACCTCCGTTTTGACAAGTTGAACTTCCTTTTGCAGTTTTTGGTCAACCTGTTGAATCTCCATTTGCAGCTTCTCTACTTCACCGTGTATGTTAGTAGATAATTCGAGAAGTTTCTCGTCCATTCTCTTATGACCATCAGTAATTTGGCTTTTAATTTCTTCTCCTTGTTTCTCCACCCGGTGTTGAAGTTCTTCGTTTGATTGTTTCATTGCTTGGTTTGACTGATTTATAGTTTCTAACTGTCGCTCATTTTTCACCATTTGTCGTTCGTTTTGTTGTTTCATTAGACTCATCTGGCCCGTCATCTGGTTCATAGCTGCTATTAACTGCGACAAATCGAAACTTCCAGATGGTAATTGTGTTGTTTCGACTGACGGCTGTTTATCTCCTGTATTCTGCTCTACGCTTTCCGCGGCCGTTATTTCCTTTTCAAACTCATGATGATCCGCGTCTAACCCTTCTTTCTCCATGGCGTCACGTAGTCGCGCTTGTAAAGCTGCTTTACCACCATCAGTAGTCAAACCTCGTTTCTCAAGTTCCTTCTTTAATTCTGGCACTTTTAATTCGTTGAGAATCATTTTTTTTTTTATCTTTTTATTCACAATCCCGCCGCTGTCACCAAATTGTTACGATTTTGCCTTGTCAAATAAGGTTCGTATCACTGGATTGTGAATAAAACCAATTCAATTTAATTTATCACCAACGAATTTATTTATTTCACACAAGAATTATTACAACACAGTTTATTAATACAAATTCACAAAATCACTTTATATAAATTATTCTCAAATTTTACTGTTCACTTATAATTTTTATTTCCACAAAAACACTTTTTAATTCACTTTTTTAATTCCTTTTTAATCTTTACTCTTTCGCTTACCAAAAATTACTTATTCTTACAACTTTACACTATCGCGTTCCAAATACTAATAATCCAATTCGATCTTGTTCGCCTTTTTATATACACAAACCAAGCTTCTCGAAAGTTCACGACTTTTCCAGTTGGAATAGCGTAGAAACATTACGTAACAATTTTTATCATGGAAAATTCCATTTAGTACAGTAAACATTGAGCTATTAGTTTTACTTATTCTATTACACACTAGGTGTCACCGTCACAATATTATAGTGTTACGTTTTTGCCTTGTCACTCAAGGTTCGTATCACTAGATTGTGAATAATACAAAATCAATTTAATTTATCTCCAACGAATTTATTTATTTCACATTAAAATTATTACAACTAAGTTTATTAATAAAAATTCACAAAATCAGTTTATATAAATTATTCTCAAATTTTACTGTACACTTATAATTTTTATTTCGCACAATTTTACTATTCACTTTTACTTTTTTATTTCCACAAAAACACTTTTTAAATCACTTTTTAATTCCTTTTTAATCTTTACTCTATCGCCCACCAAATACTACTTATAATCTAACAACGTTTACTCTATCGCGTTCCAAATACGAATAATCCAATTCGATCTTGTTCGCCTTTTTATATACACAAACCAAACATCTCGAAAGCTCATGATTTTTGTAGTTAGAATAACGTAGAAACATTACGTAATAATTTTTATCATGGAAAATTCCATTTAGTACAGTAAAACATTGAGCTATTAGTTTTACTTATTCTATTACACAATAGGTGTCACCGTCACACTACCCCTTACCTAAGCCTGTTCGTCCCGAACAGGACTCAAGTCACCTCCTCTGTACAGGGCCAAACCTGTCTAAAAGCACCACCTTCGATTTACCTGCTTGTCCTTTTCTTGTCCTGTAGGGTGCCGTCCATGTAGGCTGCTCTTTCGACGACGAATCCTCCTTCTTTTGTTGGGAGTTGTGAAACCATACCAATTGCCTTTCGTGTAATCCTTGGCTATTTGCCCGTATGGCATATCGAGTTTTCATCCAGTCGCCCGACACTCGCACCCCGCTTCGCACAACTCGGCTATTCTTATCCAATATCTGCTTAACTTGGTTCATTGGTTTCCTCAACAATTGTTTCAGATTTCGATGGTAGCTCCTCGCAATGACTGATTGTTACTCGCCTTACTCTCACATCCATACCGTTAAATTTAAGTTTTAGTTTGATGTTATTGCTGCTCAATATTCCTCGTCCAAAATCTAACACAAAGCCATTCATCCTCATGAAGTCTATTCCCAAAATAACCTCGTCCACAATGTCTGCGACCAGAACTTCGTGTGGGAAAAGAGTTTCGCCGATCCTTATGCTCACGATCTTTTTCCGTTTAATCATTGCACTCTCCCCATTGGCCATTCTTAATTTTAACCAATCAACCAGCTGCACTGCTCCTGCGATCAAATCTTTCCGAACAATTGTGTGGGTTCCTCCGGTATCCAGCGTAATATTACACCTCCTCCCATCAACCCCGCCCCTAACTGTAACGCTGCTTCCGCCTCGTGCTTCACTCGTAATAGGGATGAATGTTATGGGGCAATCAGACGGCGAAGCCAGCATCGGTTCCTTCAAACTGACTTCTAACCTTTCCACTTTACCGACTGTTGCCATCCGCTCATCCGATTCCTGCTCTCCTCTTCGTGCTCTTTCCACAGAAGATGGTGGTCCGTGCCGCTTTCCTTTTGCTTTCAAACAATCTCGCGAGATGTGGCCAATCCTCTTACATACCCAACATCTTCGCTCGCTGCTTCTAGACCTTTGTCCCGACGGTTCGGCGTTTGTCCGCATAAAAGGTGGCGATCTTCTCTCTCCATGTATTACTTTCCGACAGTCCATTGAAATGTGACCCAACTTGTCACATTTCCAACACCTAAGCCTGCCGCTTCTAAATTTTGGTACTGCCCGCTCTATGTACCCTTTAGCGTCTAAATTCATTTGGCGCCTAAATAATGAAGGTCTGGTGAAGTTCTGCACAGCCTCGATCGTTAACACAAACGCAACAGTTTCCGCGAAGGTTGCTTTAGGTGACAACTTCACCGCCTTGGGTGTCTCTGGATCTCGAATGCCGTCAATGAATGCGTCAATTTTTAGCCTTTCCATATAATCGGCCGATGTACTGGTATCTGCTAGATGTACTAATCGCTCGATTGCCGATGAAAATTCCTGAAGTGATTCTCCTCCCTTTTGGTAGCGTCTTTTCAATTCCATTCGATAGATTTCCCGCTTGTGATCACTGCCATACTTCCTATCCAGCGCCTTCATAATTTCGAGATAACTGTTGCGATCTTTTTCCGGAATTGTTTGTAAGGCCACCGCTGCTTCACCTTTAAGGGCCACTATTAACGCTGCGACAAGATGTTCATCATTCCAACGGTTTTGATTGGCTGCCGTTTCAAATTGAAATTTGAAAATGCCGAAAGATGTTGTTCCGTCGAATGTTGGTGGCTTTAACTTAATGGATTGAATGGTCTGAACCCCTTGCGTCGTTGATCAACTTGCCTTGACATCATTTAGTTCTTTCTCGAGACGTTGAACCTCCGCTTTGACCATTTGGACTTCCGTTTCTAATTTTTGGTCAACCTGTTGAATCTCTATTTGCAGCTTCTCCACTTCGCCGTGTATGTTAGTAGATAATTCGAGAAGTTTCTCGTCCATTCTCTTTTGACCATCTATAATTTGGTCTTTAATTTCCTCTCCTTGTTGTTTCATTTCTTGGTTTGACTGATTTATAGTCTCCATTTGTTGTTTCATTTTTTGGTTTGACTGCACTGCTTGTTGCGCCATTTGATTTTTAATTTCTCCTAGCTGTCGTTCGTTTTGTTGTTTCATTAGACTCATCTGTCCCGTCATCTGGTTCATAGCAACTATTAACTGCGACAAATCGAAACTTCCAGATGGTAGTTGTGTTGTTTCGGCTGACGGTTGTTAATCTCCTTCTTTCTGCTCTACGGTTACCGCATCCGTTACTTTCTCTCCAAAATCATGTTGATCTGCGTCTAAACCTTCTTTCTCCATGGCGTCACGTAGTCGCACTTGTAAAGTTGATTTACTACCATCAGTAGCCAAACCCCGTTTCTTAAGTTCCCTCTTTAAATCTGGAACTTTCAATTCGTTGAGAATCATTTTCTTTATCTTATTATTCACAATCCCACCGCTGTCACCAATTTGTTACGTTTTTGCCTTGTCAATTAAGGTTCGTATCACTGGATTGTGAATAATACAAAATCAATTTAATTTATCACCAACGAATTTATTTATTTCACACAAAAATTATTATTCACTTTCAATTTTTATTTCGCACTACAACACTTTTTAAATCACTTTTTAATTCCTTTTAATCTTTATACTATCGCTTACCAAATATTACTAAATCCAATTCGACTTCGTTCGCCTTTTTATATACACAAACCAAACTTCTAGAAAGCTCATGATTTTTCTAGTTAGAATAGTGTAGAACAATTTTATCATGGAAAATTCCATTTAGAACTGTTTAACATTGAGCTATTAATTTTAACTTATTCTATTACGCTCTAGGTGTTACCGTCACACTACCCCCCACCTAAGCCTGTTCGTCCCGAATAGAACCCAAGTCACCTCCTTTGTATAGGGCCAGCCTCTCCAAATGCACCACCTTTGGTTTACCTCGATGTCCCTTCCGTATCCGATAAACCACGTCGTTCATCCTTGTGATGACAGTGTAAGGTCCTTCCCATGCTGGTTGTAGCTTCGGTGATAATCCCTTTTACCGTTGCGGGTTGTGAAGCCATACTAATTACCCTTCCTGGAAGCCCTGATTATTTGCTCGTATGTCATATCGAGCCTTCATCCGGTCACTTGACATCCGTACTTTCTCCCGTACAAATTGATGAATCTCATTAAGTTCCTCTTTCATTCGGTCTACGTAATCCTGTCCACATAAAGCCGATGATGGTACAGTCCCAAACTTTAGATCTCCAGGTAACCGTAGATTATCTCCAAATAACGTTTTAGCTGGTGTCATTCCGGTTGTGTCATGTATTGCTGATCGATAGGCCATCAGAAACATCGGTATATGTCGATCCCAATTGCGTTGGTTTTTCTCAACGACCTTTGCTAGATATTCCTCCAATGTACCATTGAATCTTTCCACCATACCATCAGACTGTGGATGCAAAGGCGTTGTTCTCGTTTTATTTATACCGAGCATCTGGCATATCTCTTGAAATACCACCGATTCAAAATTCCTTCCTTGATCGGTATGAATCTCCATCGGCACTCCAAATCTGCTAATCCAATTGTTTACCACGGCATCAGCTATTGTTGTCGTCTCCTGTTTGGGAATGGGGTACACCTCTGACCATTTGCTGAAATAATCCATTATTACTAGCACATATTTGTTGCCGCTCTCAGTGGTGGGAAATGGGCCCGCTACATCCATTGCAATTCTTTCGAATGGTGCTCCAACGTTATATTGTTTCATGGTTCTACGACTTTTGCGTGCGGGTCCCTTCACCGCCGCAGATTGGTCACATTTTTGGCACCATTCTATCATAGACTGCCTACATCCTGGCCAGTAGAATCGTTGACGTATCTTTGCGAGTGTTTTATTAATTCCTAGGTGGCCCCCACTTGCTCCTCCATGATACTCATTCAGGATTTCCGCAATCCGGCACTTTGGTATCACCAGCAACAATTGATTCACTTTGCCATCCGTGTTTTCCCACAATCGTTTTAAACAGCCATTCTCAAGACGGAGGCTATCCCATTGAGCCCAATAAGCCTTGACGTTGGAAGTTTTGTTCGCGATCTCGCTCCAAGTTGGCCGGTGTTCCTTTTCCTTCCATTCCATTATAACTGATAAATCCGTATCATCCAATTGCTCTTTCCTGATCATTTCGTCGGTCCACTCCTCATCAGGCAGCATTTGCGTAAGCCTAACGTCGATGATTGCTTCCTTTGCTTCAACATGGCCACAATGTTTACATTCTACCGGACACGGCCGTCTTGATAATGCGGTTGCATTTCTGTATGCACTTCCCTTCCGATGTTCAATTAGGAAATCGTAGCTTTGAAGGCGTTCGATCCAGCGTGCTACTTGTCCCTCTGGATTCTTGAATTGTAACAGCCATCGTAAAGCGCCGTGATCTGTCCGTAAATGGAATTTTCAGCCATAAAGATACTTATGGAAATGCTTGACACATTCCACTATAGCCAACAATTCTTTCCGTGTCACGCAGTAATTACGCTCCGGTTTTGATAATGTTTTGGATAAGTACGCAATAACTCGTTCTTGGCCATTGGTTTCCTGTGATAACACACCTCCTATACCGTCATTACTTGCATCGGTGTCCAACGTGTTCACGTTGGGTATAGAGCACGCGAGGATTGGCGCGACACACAACCGTCTCCTTAGTTCCACGAATGCTTCTTCCTGGTCATTCTTCCATTCGAATGCCTTGTTCTTCCTGGTCAACTCGTGTAAACTCTTGGCGATGTTAGCAAATCCTGGCACGAAGCGTCTATAATAGGTGCACAATCCCAGAAAACTTCGTAATTCGTGTAAATTTTTAGGTCTTGGCCAGTTCTTTACTTTAATCGTTACGAGATGACCCAAATATTTCACTTCAGTTCTGAACAGCTTACACTTCTTTGGACTTAACTTCAATCCGGCGGCATGTATCCGATCTAAAACTTCCGCCAAGTTCTTTAGATGCTCTTCAAAATCCTTCCCCATAACGATGATGTCGTCCAGATATATTAGGCAAGTCATCCAATGTAATCCCTTTAACACGCGCTCCATTAATCGTTCAAAAGTCGGAGGGGCATTACATAATCCGAACGACATAACATTAAATTGCCAAAGTCCGTTACCCACACTGAAAGCCGTTTTCTCGCGATCTTCCTCGTGGACTTCCACCTGCCAATAGCCGCTTTGTAGATCTAATGTCGCAAATATTCGAGCACCCGATAATGTGTCTAATGTATCGTCGATCCTTGGCTATGGGTAGCTATCTTTTTTAGTTACAGCATTGAGTTTTCGGTAATCAACGCAGAATCTCATGCTACCGTCCTTCTTCTCGACCAATACTACCGGTGAGCTCCATGGGCTGTTCGATTACTCCTGCTGCCTGCATATCTGTTACCATTCGATTGACTTCTTCTTGTTTTGCCAAAGGTAGCCTCCTGGGTGGTTGACGAATCGGCATCTCCGTTCCCGTATCAATTCGATGCTTTACCATTGAAGTTGTAACGTGGAGGATATCCAAGTAAAAAAAAAATTTGAAAACAAAAAAAAATTAAAGTTACTTTACAAAAAAAAAATTATCCTCCAAATCATGTATCGTGTTAATCAGAAAATTGGATTCACTCAGGGACTCTTTGGCGGTTGTTGCCGGCTAAGCATCAGGGTTATGGGCGTGGGGATTTAAGAGTATCCGTGAATCAGGTTTAACCGCGTGAAAGGATGATTCTGAATACTTACCTACCTATTCGGACACTTACCTTGCCCTAATTCATCCTCAGTTTGACGATTAACGCCTCATTCTAAATAATATAATCTTAAAAAAAAAAAAAAAAAAAATATAACACTTAACGATCTGGTGTTGCAGCCTGTTGATCAGTTGATTGTTTTGATTATGATTTCCACGCGCGTTGTGGTGGTTTTTGCTTGCTTATTGAACTACAAAGTAATTTTTTCTAATCCGTAATTATAATGTATGCATGCATATATCCAAAGAAGTATCTTTATATAAAAAAAAAGAAAATGTTTTGTTGTCTTATCCAAAACTTTCTGTTATCTAGATAATTATATTAGTGTTATTCTTATATTGTTGTTGTGTCTCCGAATTATGTTGTATCTTATGTACTTATATGTAAAATTGGTACTCTTGTGTTTAAAATTTATTTATTCATCCAAAAACTATATGAATGATTATATTTATAGACAAAACACTTAAGATTTTTTCAAAAACTTTTTATTCACAATACCAACTATCAATTTCACTTTAAAAAAAAACTTTTTTTTTTTTTATATCATATCAATTAAACAACATACGTGTATAATTACAAAACAATTCACTTTCAATCAATCATATTTTTATAATTTTTTTTTTTTTTTTGTAGACACAGCAAATATAGAAATTCACTTTTTTGCATGCTGCTGTTTACATTTACATATATCCACTTTAATAATTTTATATTCAAAATAACAAAAAAAAAATTAACAACAACACAACTTCACGCGACGACGGTTTAAAACAAAACAATTATCTTCCTCTTTTTATTTTTTTATCAATTTTTATTTAAGATAATTTTATAAAAAAAAAAATGACACAATTTCTTAATTCATAAATTTTAAACTTTTTTTTTTGTAGCATAGCACTGACAATTTCAAAATTATATTGCATTAATTCAAATATAACACAACAACAAAAAAAAACATTTTGAATAATAAATACTCAGAAAAAAAAAACTTAACTAAAACTTAACTAAACTTAACTTAAGGCCCGTATTTTTAAACGAGGATAGAGATAAATCGGCGAATTTATCCCCTGTTTCATATTTTTAAATGAAGATAAATCCACTGATTGAAACCTAGATTAAAAATGTATCCACGGATTTATACCTAGATAACGATGGCTAAAACAGTGGATAATGATATTTTCGAAAATTCGGAAATAGAAAACGTCATTTATTTATTTTATTTACATATATACATACATACATATATACGAAATATACATAGTGAATTACAGTTATCGTGAAACACTTTAGGATGGTATATTATCTCGTAATCTGATTCACCAGACTCTGATGGCGAAGACGAAGATTCACTATTTTCCAGTTTTAATTATTATCTAATATATATATTATCATTATTATTAATTTAAATAATTGAAACCTGTAATTCATTATGTATATTTCGTATATATGTATGTATGTATGTATATATATATATATATATATATATATATATATATATATATATATATATATATATATATATATATATATATATATATATATATATATATATATATATTTAAATTAATATTTGATAATTTAAATTAAAAATGGCAATCTTTGAATCTATGTCTTCACCATCATAGTCTGGTGAATCAGATTTCGAGATAATATAACATGCTAAAGTGTTTCACGATAGGATAGACATGGAGTTTCACAACAGTGAAGTGTTTCGGCGCCGATTCCGGTTTTCTAAAGAAGGAGTCAATTATTTGGCCAACATTCTCCAAGAAGATCTGGAACCGTTGGACTTTTGTAGATATTCTCTCACCACAATTCGACCAATTTTGTTATGTTTGAGGCATTTCACTAGACGATCATTTCAAATTGTGATTGGTGATTTACTAGGTGTAAGCCAGAGTGCAGCTGGGAAAAGAGTTTCAAGATCTTTTGGGTGAGTAAATTATTAAAACCTCGCTATATTGGATGCATTGATGGTACTCATATACTAATAAAATTTCCTGGTGGAGACGATACAGAACACACAAGCAATATCGTCGTGTCCAAATAAGAGTATTACATCTGCAAACCATTATTTTTTTGGAGTGGCGTGCCAAGTTTTTAATGTTAATTTGGCTTAATTTTTTTTAAATAAAATTCTTGCCACACTTTCTGGAAAGAACTTTATCTAAAAAAAAATTAAGCCGAAATTAGCATTAACAACTTTAAAGCCGCTTTAAAAAAAAATAGCAATTTATAGATGTAATACTCTTATTTGGACACGACGATATGTGATGCTGATGGTAAAGTTCTCGATATTGTTGCAAGGTAATTAAATTTAAATTTATTCATTTCATTTATATATTAAGACAATTTTTGTTTCCTAGTTTAGATGGTTTGGATCTTCACATGACCAAACAATATTTAATTTTTTACAAATTAAAGCTCGATTTGAGCAACACGAATTAAGCAGTATGATGTTGATTGGTGTTTCTAGTTATGGATCCAAAACTTACTTAATAACGCCTTACAGAAACCTTGGAAATGCGAGTCAGGAAAGGTATAATCATGCCCTATCTTCAACTAGGTCTGTAAAAGAAAGGACTTTCGGGTAGTGGAAGAAAAGGTTTCCAATTCTAGCAATAAGTTAAAAGTTGCTTTTAATTTCTTCATAATTTGTATTTAATTAAACAATTTTTCCCTTAGAGTCACAATTGTACCTACAAAACACTTTAACAATTATTGCAGTTCTCGTTAAATGATGAAGACCTAAATTTAATGATTTCGCCAGATGTCGAAAATCAAATTCCAAATAGCTCCGAAGCTCAAGCTAATTTTGATATTAAGAGATGAAATTTGTCGGAATTTACCACAATAAATTGAAAAAGATCAACCTACATAATTACAAGAAGAAATTTTGATATATTTTCTGATCTGCTCTCCAAACGTGCGGTTGACACAATTTTGCGTACCTTTCGCTTCAAATTTTTGTAGGTAATTTTTAGTTGTTGTTTATTTTTTTCTGCACCAACACGCCGCGAGTTCTCTTAACTTTCCCACTGCCTTCCCATTATATTGACATCAAATAGAAAACAAAAAATATTGAGAGGAAAAACGAACAAAAAAATTGACAAATGTCCCAGCAAGCAGATATTAATTCGAAAATCGATATCGAATATCGCCGATTTTAGTTTCGTTTAAAATTACGACACAAAAAATTCACGGATTTATCCAAGTTTAAAACTACCAAAAGTAACAAGGATAAATCAGTGGATTTTCGAAAACTGTGGATTAATCCGCCGATTTATCCTTGTTTAAAAATACGGGCCTCAATGCTAAAGAACCAGCTCGGCTCTACACTTAAAAATTCACTTCCAGACTGACTAAATTATATCAAAAAACACCCCGTGGTGTCGGTGCGATACACCAAGACCCGATGATCTTGGTGCATCAGACCTGTTTCTTGATTTTTTCTCCACTGACCAAAGAACAAAAAACAAAAAATGTTTACTTCAATTCAATTATTTTTTTTTCTCTTAACGGAAAAGAATATCCAATTTAATTATTAGACTTACGGAGTTTACAAAAAAAAAAAAAATATGAAATTACAAAAATTTATTATACCGGATTACATTATTTGCCTAATTGCAAAAAAAAAAAGTGTGAGAATAATGAATTGAAATAAAAATTGTTGTGACAGCGTACACGTGCGCTGTTACAAAGTCCTTCCGTTATTATCCGATGTACTGCAGAATATGGACGTGTACCGTTTGAGTAGTTGATGTGCAGAATTTTTCTGTGCTTCGGTAACATCTTCGGTCCATTTCTGCATAAGTTGTTCTACCATTTCTTTCCGGCCTTGCATGTCGGCTTTTTCAATCGGACTTTTCTGTTCACACTTTACTATAGTTGAAACCTCGTTACATTTGCCGATGACTGTCCCTTTCTTGATGGTTTTCGTCTTGTCCGAGAGATTTAGAGTCCTAAAATTGATTTATATTTATTTTATTGTGATGTTATATTTTTTGTGATGTTATATTTTTTGACATTTATCAGTAGTGTGACAAAAATAAAATTTATAACAATAAATAAAATTGTTAGTGACAAAAATAAAACTTAATAAATAAAATTGGGAAAACTGCTTTTGATTTGATTTTTTCTGCTATAACATTTGACTTCTGGTCATCGTATAGGTTTTCATAATATACTTTTATTGTGTTTGTGTTTGTTTGTTACTATAAAATATCAAAAAATATAGTCGGGTCGAGTATATTTTATAGTATCATATTTATTTTAATGTTTTTATAGTAACAATTGGTAAAAAAAAAACAAAAAAAAACGCTAACATAATTTTGCATGTTTATGTTTTGTTCTTGTCATTCAAACAAAAATTGTAATATGCTAATCTCTTCTTTTTTTGCAAGGCAAACATTTTTCTTCATCTAATGCCCGATTTAGATGAAGAAAAATGTTTTCCTTGCAAAAAAGAAGATATTAGTACATTATAATTTTCGTTTGAATGACAAGAACAAAACATAAACATGCAAAATTATATTAGCGTTTTTTTTTTGTTTTTTTTTACCAATTGTTACTATAAAAACATTAAAAATAAATATGATACTATAAAATATACTCGACCCGACTATATTTTTTGATATTTTATAGTAACAAACCAATACAAACACAATAAAAGTATATTATGAAAACCTATACGATGACCAGAAGTAAAATGTTATAGCAGAAAAAATCAAATCAAAAGCAGTTTTTCCAATTTTATCTTAATAAATTTAATTTTTGTCACTATCAATTTTATTTATTGTTATAAATTTTATTTTTGTCACACTACTGATAAATGTCAAAAAATATAATATCCAATTATGTATAAGCCGCCAAAAAATTATAGCATCGCCATTTTGGTTTACATAGTCCTTTCTCATTTTAACTAATGGATATTTTTTTATTGCGTACAGCTCTATGCAAGGCAAACATTTTTTGCAAGGCGAACATTTTTCTTCATCTAAATCGGGCATAAATCGGGCGTCATTTGGAATAATTTTTCCAAATGGTTTTTTTTCTTTTTTGTAAAGGGGAAAAAATTTAGTGTCTTGTAAAAAAATAAAAAATAAGAACAATTTGTTAATTGTATGTATAATTATTTTATATATATTTTGGTTAATTTGTTATATAATATATAAATAATTTTTTTAAAAATTGTCAATTACATAGTTCCCTTGAAAATGATGTAAAACATCGAAAATTTGGGATAACAATAAAAAAACTTTGAATTTATAAAAAAAAAATTTAAAAAATTGGTCTATAATTTAGCCGAAGAATTATATAAAATATACATGAAGACCAACAAATAAGATCATTAATTTACTATTTATATATTATTATTAGATAATTGTTTATAAATTATAATCTACAAATAAATATAATAAATTTTAGTATTTAAGAATCATTCTGAAAAAATATTTGTTTTCCTTTTTAAAATCCTGTTGTGGGAAGACGGACTTTCCAAAATTTTTATTGTTATTTGTGATTTTCGTATATTTTGTCGCGCTTCTAGCTTCGCTTCTCACTCAGTTCTTTCTCACTTATACTATCGAATTCTTAGTGATTCAATCAGCCTCTCCACACTTTAATTCTTTGCTCTTGATTCTTTCTTCGTTTCCTTCCTCTTCACCTACAAACTGCGGCGGGGAAATTTTGCGGCGGGGAAATCTTTAATTCTTTTTTCATCAAAAATATTTTTTGATTCTACTGATTTCTCGCACCACTACGAAGATAAAATATTTCAAGGCCATTTTGTTTATTCTTCAAGTTGTCAAATTTTTGTGAATTTCGTCATTATAGAAAAAAAATTTACGTGCACACGTCGTATCATAACCTAAAAAACAAAGCGAAAAAAAATTTTTTTTAATAATTTTTAAAAATACTTTATTAGTTTTCATTAATATTTTTTTTAAATATTATATCAAGAGTTACAATAATATCCGTGTTTGTTCGACCCGCTTAATGTTAATTTTTTAAATAAAGTATTTAAATATGAAAAATTAAATTTAGGTAATGTTAGTTGAAATTAAAAAAATCAAGCGACACGTAACAATTGATATTATAAAACAAAAAATTCAAACGCTAAAAGCGCAATTATGGAAAGAAAAGCGGAAGGTAGACAATTCGAAGGAAAGCGGCAGCGGCATCGATGAGTTGTATGAGCCCACACTCTGGTGCTTTTAGGAATTGAGTTTCACTGCAATGATGCGGAATCAAGTTCTTCAAATTTAGATCTATCAGATGTTAGTAGTTTAATGTAGTATTTTTATATTAAGTATTTAACGATATATTTTATTTCCAGATTGGGATAAGCGAATCCGAAGACATTTCCGAAAATGTTCAACGCACCCGTAAGGTAAGTAAAAATATTGGAGTAGTATGAAAAGGAAACTTTAGTGAAATTTACAGCAGTTTTGTTCATGTCACATACAAAATCATTATTTGTTTCAAATTTAATTTGTTTTAACTTGTAAACTTTAAGCTCTTGATATAATTAATTAATTTTTTTTTTATTTATTCGTTTTCAGAAACCAAAAACAACAGCACAAACTAAACAATTAGAAGCAGGATGCCATAGTGCATTACAAATGTCAAGGGAGTACTTTCAAAATCGAGCGGCTATACAACCATTCGGCAGAGAGGAGGAATTCTGCCGATACCTATGCAGCCTCTTAAAAAAAATAAAGTCGGAGGATGTTTTTGACAATTTAACGTTCGAAATACTGGGCTTGTCAACAAAAATATAAGAGAAGAGAAACAAAGACAACAATTTTTTACCATACCACATCTAGAGCAAAATACCACTGTATCCTATCATTCACCCTCACCCACCATACCTACAGATAACCATTCCGTCTATCCTAATCCGTGTCCTACCTCAAAATTTAAAACAATTTATAAAATACCAACTCCAACCAGTGATCTGTCAAATGATTACTCCCCTATGTCAAAATATTCTAAATCGTACCGAGATTCGGAAACACCCTTCTCCAGTTCCGAACATTCATTTATTAAATCATATACTACCCCACCACAGTTTAATCATTTACCACCCTCACCCTCTTTCATATTATCTGATAATACCACAGCCTAATCCACAAGACAGTTTCATTTTCCACAACCTTCCTCATTCTCACCCTTATTACCTGATCATGCCGCAACCCAATTTAAACTTTTTCCACAAACATCCTCGCCTTCTCCCATATTACCTGGCCCTTTTAAAGATTCCCTCGACACCACATATAAGAGACAAAAAACAATAATACTACAAAATATATTGCTAAAGCAGCCGTCAAAACATCCGTCCCTCACATTACAAAAAAAAATTATCAAGGAAACAGAAATAGCGCAGCCAACCGATTTATTACAAATAGCCATAGACCACGTATTTCATGAAAACATTATCGAAGACTATGAATTATCCGACGAAGAATACGCTTCAAAATAGAACTTAATAAAAAACAAAATTTCTTTATATTGTTCTTATATTTATTTAACATATTTAAATTACAGGGCTCCTTCGTTGTTGAAATACTCGGTTAGTTGTTGTCTTAAGCCTGAATTCCATTGCGAATAAAAGTTTGTCAGTCAAAATAAATGGAGATAAAAATAAAAAATCGGTGGTTGTGTGAAAGGAACACAAAACGAAGTCAGTCAAGATTTTACTTACATCAAATGTGTGTTTGTATTAGTGGATCGCCATAATTATGGTCAAAAATTATCAAAATCGAGGTCATTTTATGGTTATCCAACTAATATACGCACACAAATTTTGTGTACGAACGCAAATTTTTTTTCCGCACACTAAGTTAATTAAAAGTTTGTTATTTTTATGGTAAGTGTCATAAGGTGGTTTGGCGTCTATTGGAGGGGGGATCAAAGTTGAGTAAATTAATATACCAGCTCCGTAACCTTCCAGTAGGGTGCGCATCACGTGAGCTGTTCTGGTCTTGTCATTAGGCAGCTGCGTGATGGGTACAATTGTGTAAGGGGTAACCTGTTCACAATTCGCAAGTGTACGTACTGCCTCCTCGTGGCAACCACTGGTAACTAAGGCCACTTTGCACATTGTCAAAATTTATCAAGATATTTGTGCTATAAAAAAAATAAAAAAAACATGATTTATCTTTGTCACTCCAATGGATTTTTTTTTTGTCTTCTTTCGACTTGAAGTCAGTTCAGTCAATTATTCACAGTGAAATTCAGGCTTAATGCCTCAATTCCACTGTGAATCAAAGTTTGTCAGTAAAAATAACTTGAGATAAAAATATAAAATCGGTGGTTGTGTGAACGAGACACACAACGGAGTCAGTCAAGTTTTTACTTACAAAAAATGTGTATCTGTGTTAGTGCACTGAGGTTGAAATTAAAAAAAAGTATCAAATCGAGAACATTTTATGGCAGTCCAACTAATACATGTACATAAATATTGTGTAACGATGAAAAATATTTCTCGCACCCGCTGATAATTTTAATTGTTTGGTATTTTTATGGGAAAATTTTTTTTTAATTTTGTATTTTATGACGGAAATAATTTGAATAAAATAATTTTGATATGAGTATTAATAATAATTAAATTTTTAGATTATTTTGAAACGTGAAAATAATCGAATTAACACTAATACTTCATTTTTCTAATAATTTTTGGTTATTCTAGGTTATGTTTTTGTTTGCTGTCAAAACACTAAGGAAATTTGAAAGTTTGCATTTTTTATGGTAAAGTCTAATGTGTGATCGAAAATATTCGAAAAAATAATTCTGACGTGAGCATTAATAATAATTAATTTTTTAGATTATTTTGAATCGTAAAAATACTCGAATTAACACTAATTTATAATTTTTTTTAATAATTCTTGGTTATGTTTTTGTTTGCTGTCAAGATGTGTCCATAAAATTTGCTATAAAAAAAACAATAACAAAATACTTTGTCTTTGTCTCTCTGATGGATTATTTTTTATTGTCTTCTTCCAACTTCAAGTCAGCTTAGTCAATTTTTCACAGTGGAATTGGGGCTTAACTAATTCACCGGATTTCGAATTATGGATATTTAAACGGCCATATGCCTTCTTCCGTTGCTGATCTGCAGAATTACCAAGTTCATAAACATGAGTTTCATCTCTGTACCACCTACTCCTTTCTATTAAGAAGTTATGAAATACGCAGCAACATTGAACAATAATCTTCACTTTATCTTGATGAAGATTAATTGGTCTCTGGAAAATTTGGAATCGATTACTCAAAATTTCAAACGCACGTTCAATATTTTGACGAGTCCGAAGGGGTAAGGCGTTATTAAATTTTCTGACAACGGAAAGGCATTGTCTCCAATAAACATATGCGGAAGTAATCTCGAATCTCCAATGTATTTTTTTGATGGGAAATATCTGTCGGGTTGCTGCAGCACATACATAAAATTACATAAAATTGGAGATTTGCAAAACACCACTATCGCTAATTCTGCCATTGCACCGAACATCAATATAAATAAATTTCGCATATGCGTCTGCTACACCGAGTAGAACAATACTGTTAAACCCTTTATAGTTCGCAATTTTTTTGGAAGGCCTAAATGCAACGTGCTTTCCATCGATAGCACCTAAACAGTTTGGAAAATGCCATTTAAGACTGTAGTCGTCCGCAATTTTTGACCACTCTTCTTTGCTGGTTGGAAACTGAAATAAAATAGAAATATTATAAAACGTGTTACGTATTGATTTTGTTTCAATTACCTGTAAAAATTCGTTCTTTAAATTTTTATATATGGCCTCGCATACGTCTATAATTGATGGGGCCAAGAATGATTTCGATAACTTGGAGCTATAATCAAGTTCCATGAAATTTTCTCCAGTGGCCAAGAACCTTAATACAACGGAGAGTTTTTCACTTGCACTGATTGCCGGCCTCATGTCTTGTTCTCAATATTAGACTTGATTGCGGTTAACACAAGATTAAAAGAATCCTCATCCATTCGTATAAAATTCTTGTAATCGGCTGAATTCGGTTTCAATTCTTGCATTAGGTGTTGGGTGTTGCGATTTTGGTTACTGGTTTTCCTATAATCTTTAACCTAGCATCGTCTTTTCGTTTTCCGTTCCTCTTCCGCTTTTATTGCAGCTATTAATAGCAAACCAGAGGCAGTTATTGATGTCATTGCCATCATTGCAGCATCATCATTTTGTCCATCATCAGAAAACAGGCATTATTATTATTAGGTAAATTATTCATTTTTATTCCCACGAGTTTTTGTTAACAAATGTTAAATTTTTGTTATACGAAACGTCAAAAATCATTTTAGACACATATACTAAAGATACATGTTAAACCGAAAGTGGTCTGACTGAAAACGTCCGAGATAAATTCAACATGTACACGGCGGCTTGACTGAAAGCAAAGATTATTAACAAGAAGATCTTCTTGTTAATAATCTTTGCTTTCAGTCAAGCCGCCGTTTTAATGTTGAATTTATCTCGGACATTTTCAGTCAGACCACTTTCGGTTTAACATGTATCTTTAGTAATACTTAAACAAAGAAATGCGCAAATGCGCATAATGTGGACGTCGAGTAATTTTTTAATATCGTAGAAGCAGGAGGAAAGAATTAAAGTGTGGAGAGGCTGATTGATTCAATGAATGAAGGACGAATGTAGTTAATGAATGTAGTTAATGCATGTAGTTAATAAATAGCTAATTCATGATTTTTTCCTTCATAGATAATTTTAATTGATTAACTAAAAATATTACACCTAATGGTGATGTCCAGCAGCTGCTGCCACAATTAGCATTTAACCATTAGATATTTTTTATCCGTTATTTCTTAGCCGAGTAAAATTAGCTAGAGATTAAAGGCTTTTAAGGATTATTGTACCTTAAATAAAACTTATACCAAAGAGTAAAGGTTTTTAAGGATGATGTTATAAATAAATAATGCAAAACGTCCTTTGTGAGCATGATAAAATATTACGAGGTATGTTTGACAGCTGAAAGCACGTGGAGCGTGACGTCATTCTGAGTTAATTCGCATATTTTATTTGCGAATTTATTTTGGTGTATAAGAATATTGTACACGATAGAAAAAACACAAATCTCAACCAAACAGAGTCAACGTTATGAAATATGTATATAGCTCGAAGTGACGTCACAAAAAGGAAACATGGCGACAGGTCGATTGGTTAGATCATACCTTTGTAAATATTTATAACATGCTTTGTGAGAATCGAACCCGAAAGTTTATTTGAAACGATCAGGCATCAAAGAAGCATCATTTATGAATGATCAAAAAAAAATCACAAATATTTTAAAACGCAAATATGGAGAATATAAATCTGTGGAATTAAAGAAAAACAGGATATCTGCAAAAAACAAAATGTTGGGAAATCGCATTTAAAGTTTGTGTACATGTTTTATGAGATTTTTGTATTACGTTTGCATGTATTAAAGCTATTAATTACATTGAATTGTAATACCAATTGAACGTATACTAAGATATCTGATTTGTTAGTCAAAATATTGTTTTGCATAAACTTGATAGATATAAACTTTTTCACATTTGTGTTTTTGTTACACAAAAAATTCTCGATACATACTCGTAGTACTTGTTTTTTTAAAGGAAAATGTTACTATTTTACGTCGAAACTGTGAGTTAATAATAATATGCGGACAAAAATACGTATATTATTCTAAAATTAATTCAATCTTTTTATTTAGAAATCAATGTCACATGGAAATCGGTTCAAATACTTTAAAAAATACAAAAAACATAAAAATAAGATAAACAATAATTCATATAAAGTTGCATAATAGTATTGTTATTCTGATAACGAAGAATAACAAATTATTGAATTAAGAGTAAATGAATATTAAAATTAGTAATAGTGTTGTTATTATTAAATAATAATCACACTATTATTAATTTTAATATTCATTTACTCTTAATTCAATAATTTATTATTCTTCATTGTCAGAATGATTTAAATAAATGGTATTTCAAACATTGTCTTTTACGGGTAGGTTTTTATAAAAATTATGAAGGTCCTGTGGAATAAACTGTAGCAAATCAAGTAAATCCTTATATGTATTTTCTTTCGAAATATAATTGCACACGCCATCTTTAGATGATCTTTAGATGGGTAGAGTTGCTGCACTTTAATTGATGAATTGGCCCCGTTGATATGGTTTGTTAAATAGTCCACAGAAGCATGGTGTATCTAAAATAAAAAAACTGTTCAATTATAAAATTTTAAAATCATTTTTCTAGAACCATTTTCTTGCAGGTATCAGTTTAACTTGGTTTTTATTTGACCTCTTTTTTTATCCTCAATAGTTTTGTGATCAGAGTCACACTCTAAATGCGTGTGACCTATATATACACGTATATGCACATATATTTAAAGTTTTTGCCGACATTAAATATTTTTATAAACATGAACTGATTTCTTTAGCACCTCGACCAAATATTTTTCTGACTTATTTTCCATTTTTAGTTAATATTTATTTATCTTTAAATCATTATTCAATTAACAATTTTATTAGTATGAAATAAAAATATGTACAACGCATGAGATGACACTGAAATTGAATTGTTTTTTTTTATTTTTCAAATGTTTATTCTCACATAACTCAAAAAAACAACAAATTCCAAAAAAAAAAGTTAAAAATCGCTTATTTTTGATAATTAACGCACTAATACAATAAAAATATTTGACAGCACACAATAGCAAAATGTATATTATACGCCGTGTACATATATAAAATTTTCAATCCTCAATCCTAATTTTGCGACCAAAATCGATGTCGAGGAAAAATTCCTAGTGTTCAGTCGGGCAAAAGTGATAAAAAATATCATGATATTTTTTATTACCCTAACTTCACTTCGTTGTATTTTATGTCATGCCCGACAAAACTACCAAAATGAAAAAAGTGATTTTACACGTCAAACTTCTGTAGAGTTTTTAATCCCTTTGTTGCTTTCCAAAGAGAGTAATCAGTATCTTTATGTTCGGTGAGACCATTTAAGTACTTGTTAATAGTTTTGTTCTTAATTTCTTTTATAAGTTGTTTTAGTTTATTGTATAGAAAATTGAGATTTTTTTTGTTTTCCATGGCGCGTGTCCTTTGCCAGGTCTTTCTTGCCTTCCGTTTCTCTCTAACTAACTCTCTGATCTCAATAGGATAATTTTGATTCCTACGGGATTCGGTGTGACTAGCAGGAGAACTTTCCCACACTGCTTGTTGAATAGTACTGTTAAATACCTCTAGTTCGTCTTCCAACTCTACCGGTGTTTTAATCGGCACTCGTAGATTTATTTGCATTTCAATTAATTCTTGGAATAGGTCTCAGTTAGTTCTATTGTTTGTTAATTTAGGCAGGTTATCCTTATTAATTATCATTGTGCTGAGAGTCATGGTAACAGGTGTATGATCGAAATATATCTCCTCGCTGTTTTCGACGCACATGTAATCCTCGAAGATCCCTTTCGTTACATAGAAATCAATGAGATCTGGTATTTTATTTATATCAGCAGGCCAGTATGTTGGTTTACCGCCAGAGTGGAACTCGCAGTTATTTAATCGTCCGACTTCGAATAGCTCTTTTCCTTTATGGGTTGTAAGTCTTGATCCCCAATAGGTGTTTTTGCGTTAAAGTCACCACCAATAATAAAATTGAATCCTAGTGATCTAAAGAGTCTATTATAAAAATAAAATAAAAATGTTTTTTAAACTTTAATTGTTTTATTTTAAGCAACCCACTTGTTTGATGTCCACACCAGTTTGATGTTCACATCAAGAGCTCAAAATGCATCTTTGGCGCATCCACTTTTGATTTCCTCAGCCAAAACCTCACCCCTAAAGTACTTTTCATACCAGGCGCCTCGCCTCGAAATATTTAGTTACCACAAATGCGAAGCTGAGACCCTTTCATACCGGTGGTGTTGGCTTTGAACATTCGGTTGCTATCAAATATTTTATTTAGGTCTATTTTACACGTGAATTATAGCAAGAACTGAGATATTCAAAATTTGTAACGTACATATGAGCTAGATTTTTTGGTAAGTATGAAATATTTGTGCAAAAAATGTGATTTATAGGTTATGTTGAGAAAGCACTTCGCTTTGTACTATTTTAAAAAGTCGCAGTCGAGTGTGGAACGCATTGCCTTGTCTTTGTAGATAACTTCATTGCAATTATCACTTAAAAATAAATTATTTTTCAACAAATTGAATTTATTACTATAAACTTAAACGGTATCAATCGAATAAAACTAATTTACATAGTTAAAAAACGAAATAAAAAAATTGTATTTACGATGCTCAAAGCCGAGGCGCCTGGTATGAAAAGTACTTAATTGTATACTCATTTATCGATTTATACCAAAACTCGCTGAAACACTCGTACCAATTCATGGTCACTTAGCAGGTTTTCTCAAAAAGCCCAAGACAGCCAAGAATTTCTCTTAGCCCGACGAATGTCAACAAGCATTTACGTCACTGAAAAATGAATTGGAACAAATAACACTCTTAGCACATCCACTGAGCGACTCAAAGCTCAGTGTAACTACTGACGCATCAAGCACTGCCGCCGGGCATTCCGGGCATTACTGCAACAGTATAATAACGGGTTTTGGGAGCCCCTGGAATTCTTTTCTAAGAAACTATCGGGTGCAGAAAAGAAATATTCCGCATTCGATCGGGAATTACTCGCAATTTGTCTAGCAGTGAAATACTTCAGATATTTTGTCGAGCGTCGGGACTTCACCATTTTCATGGAACTACCATAAACTTCTGACCAGAGCTATTCAGTCTAAAACTGGACGTAAACTGGCCGTGCCCGAATACCGTGTTAAATATTTGTTAAAGACAAGAGAATTGCAGAAAGAGGAACGTCCTTTATTTCAAGTGTTGCCATACATACATACATACATATATAACATCCTCTCTTTTTTAATTAAAAATAAAATATAACTAAAACAATTCAAGGTTAATTAATATTTTATAAAATCTTTATAACGTTCAGGAACTCGAATAAATCTTCTTGGCCTTTCCTTTTGTTGCGAGGTTGAGGGTTGAGGTTCGGTTGCTTCGTTATTATGATCTCCTACTACTGTTCTTTCTATTTGTCGATTTTGTTGTGTATTCGTGATGTCATTACGACTTTCTTCCTGAACTGTGACTTCTTCATGTAGATTCGCTGGTCTGATAAAACTTCTATTTCGTCTGAATTGTTGACCATTCACTTCCACAATATACGAAGAGTTATTTAGATTTTCGACGATTTTACCTTTTATATATTGTTTATCCTTTAATGTTTTCTTTACAAAAACTTCTTCTCCAAACTTCAGATCTCTAAGTTTTCTCGATGTTTTATCGTACTGATATTTAATTTTTTTTTTATTTAGTTCTATTGATTTTTTTATATTCTCAGCACCTGTTGGTATTAACTTGTTTTTGTTCAATTGTAGTAAGTTGTCACGCAAATTTCCATTGCATTAGAGAAAGATAAAAATCTTTATTCGAATGAATACTTTTTTTAATTATTTTCTTTGCAATCTTCACGGCAGCTTCAGCTTTTCCATTACCTTGCTGATGGTAGGGACTCGAAGTAGCTTGATTAAACTCCCATTCTGTCGCGAATTCATTAAACTTTTCATTGATAAAATATTTTGGATTGTCTGAAATCAAAATTTCAGGAATCCCGTATCTGCTGAAATTTTTCTTACAGCAATTAATTATTGTTTCTGCTTTTGTATTCTTTATTTCATCAATTTCAAAATAATCCGAATATTGGTCGACTGTTATTAAGAATAATTTGGTACTATTTTTATATTGAACTTCCATAACATCCATATTAACTCGTTGAAAGGGATAGTCTGGAATTTTATGTGTTTTCATCTCATCGTGTCGATGATTGTCGGAATATTTTATACATGTTTGACATTTCTCAATTAAACTTTTAATATCATTATTTATATTTGGCCAATATACAACTTCTTTTGCTAATCTTATTGTATTATTTATTCCTTGATGACTTAAATGAAGTTTTTGTAGTATGTCAATTCTTAACTTTTTAGGAATTATTATTCTTTGTCCTTTAAATAGCATACCATTGACTGTAGAAATTTCATCTCTTATATTGTAATATTGTCGTAAGATCGGATCAATTTTCCCACTTTTTTCTGGCCATCCATTGATTGTATATTCTATTATTCTTTTGCTTTCGTCATCTATGACTGTTGCCTGTTTAATTGATTCCATTGTAGAGTGTTTTATTCGTAGATTGTAAGAAACATCTATTTCTTGAAGATCATTGTACATTGTTTGTTCTTCTTTAATTGAATACACCTCATAGTCTCGTAATAATTCATTTTCATGAATTGGAGCTCGTGACAGACAATCAGCTACCAGCATCTCCTTTCCTTTTTTGTATTGCAGAATAAAATTGTAGCGTTGTAAGTACAACATCATTTTTTGTATGCGTTTTGGAGCTTTCAGAATTGATTTTTTAAATATTGAAATCAATGGTTTATGGTCTGTATGTATTATTATATTATTATTTCCACAGACATATTGATCAAAACGTTTTAATGCAAATAGGACTGCAAGAGTTTCTTTTTCAATTGCTGCATATCCTAATTCGGCTCCTTTCAATACTCTGGATGCATACGCGATTGGTTGTTCTTTTTGTAGCAAAGTACATCCTAATGCATAAGAAGATGCGTCTGTTTGTATTGTTAATTGTTCAACTGGATTATAAAATTTTAACACTGGTAATGACGTTGCTTCCTTTTTTAATTGTTCTAATTCCAATTGATGATCGTTTTCCCAATTAAATTGAATATCATTCCTCGTTAAATTTCTTAAATTTTTCGTTTTTTCCGAAAAATTGTTTATAAATTTTGAAATATAGGTGAAAAGACCTATTATCCTAAGTAATTCTTGCTTATTCTTAGGTGATTCTAGCTGTAACACACTAGATATTTTGGTTGGATCTATTTTCAGTCCATCTTGTGAAATTATATGTCCGTAGAATCTGACTTCCTTCTGAGCTAGTTTGGTTTTTGTTAAATTCAGTTTCATATTGACTTGTCTTAAACGAATTAATAATTTTTCCAAACACTCATCGTGATCTCGTCTAGCTTCTTCATTTGTTTCTCCTTTTCCAAACACTAGTAAATCGTCAGCTATTACTTCTACATTCCTTAATCCATTAATGACTTCATGTTGTCGTTTTTGATATATTTCCATTGCAGGGCTGATACCAAATGGTAATCGTAGAAATCTGTATCTTCCCATTGGAGTCCAAAATGTTGTTAATTTGCTGCTTTCTTCGTCGAGTACTAATTGCCAAAAACCTTTTTTTAGCATCCAACGTTGAAAAAATTCTTGCACCACTTAATTCTGTTAAAATCTCATCGATTTTTGGAATTACATAATCGTTGCTTTTAACTGCTTTATTTAATTCTGAGGGGTCGAGACATATGCGAAATTTGTTATTACGTTTAACTATTAGAATGTTGCTAACCCATTCAGTATGTCGATTTTCTTTTATTATAATTCCGTCTCGTTCCATTTCCTCTAACTTTTCCTTTAGTATTGAACATAATTTGACAGGAATTCTTCTTGGACTTTGTATTACAGGACTGATACTGTTATCTAATTCTAATTTTATTTTGCCTTCTAATTTACCGATTCCACTAAAAACATCTTTATATTTCTCTATTAAATTTATTGTACATATTTGATTCACGTTCTTAGATACTTTAATTATATTTAATTTCATACTGGTATTGGCTGATATTATCGGTTTTGTTTTAAAATTCACAAGAACAAAGTTTATTTTATTTATTTTGTTTTTATTTATACATTTTAATTTCACTTCTCCTACTGGTACAATTTTATTACCACCAAATGAATTTAGAATAACTGAACTTTTATTAATATTCGATAAATTATTTGCTATACTTTTATAAGTTTCTATACTCATGACATTACACGATGCACCAGTATCTATTTGACATTTTATATTTGAAAATTCGTTTGATTTTAATTCCGCCAATTGTAAATTAATGTTTATATCGTCTTTGAGATATGGTTGTCAAATTTCAGAAATTTCACTATCACTGTCATTCTTTTCTATTATTTTTACGTTTTTATTTTTCGATTTATTACACTTATTTTCGAAATGATTATTTTTACCACAACTATTACACATATGTTTCCAAGCTGGGCATTTTCTAATAGCATGATTACTACCACATCTATAACAATTTTCTATGAATCTATTGTCATTTTTGCCATATTTGTTGTAATTTACATAAGCTTTTTGATTTTTATTTACTTCGCTAACATTTTTTGAGCTGTTCGTAAAATTTCTTTGATTTGAATTATTCCTGTCTTGATTTCGCCTGTAATTCTGTTTTTTAACTATAATTTTTTTAACAGATTCCGGATTATCAAGATCATTTAATCGTTGTTCCGTTTCATCGTTTAGTCTACATGCATTAACAATTTTATACAAATCGTCATCGTCATTCATTTGCATTAATTTTCTTCTTAAGTTTATATTACGCACTGATACAACTAATCGATCACTGATATATTGGTTTTCTAATTCACCATAGCCACAATTTTTTACTAATTCTCTCAATCTGTTTACAAATTGATCAATTGTCTCGTTTTCTTTTTGAGTAGCTGTATTAAAAATTGCTCGTTCATATCGCTTATGTATTCGTGGTACTAAATTTTCTTCTATTTTTTCTAAAACTTTTTTACATGAATTTCTATCCTCATCCGTCAATTGTAAATTATTGAACACTTTTACACATTCCTCACCGATTGCGAATAAAAGAATGCTAACTTTGACGTCTTCTGAAGCATATTTTAATCCAGTACCCAACATGTAATTTTCCCAAGCACTTTTGAAAAAATTTACATTTTGTTTAATGTCACCTTCCTTTAAATTAATTGGTTTTGGAAGTGGCACTTGTATTGATGCATGAAATGATTTTTCTGGTTGATTTTTCTCCATTTTTATATTTTTCATTTCTTTTTCTAATTGTTTATTTTTATCAGCTAGATCTTTTAATACGTTTTCCAATTCTTTTACTTTTTCTCCATTTTGAATTTTTCGTTATTATAAGGTGTTTTCGAATACCGTTTTTGTCGTATTCAAAATATGTATATTTGTCTCTTTTTGATTATGCTTTATGATTTTTAGGTTATATTTTATAATTATTACATCGATGTTTTTAATTATTTTATCAATTGATTTTTATTAAAATTTTTATTACAAAACTTTTATTAAACAGTTAGCTACCCTTTTATTATATTTTTATTATTTAACTTGTATTTATTTTATTTTATTTTATATTTTTACTTTAGCATATCTGACACCATGTTAAAGACAAGAGAATTGCAGAAAGAGGAACGTCCTTTATTTCAAGTGTTGCCATACATACATACATACATATATAACAATATTCACACGTAATAATTGTTGGCATAAAACACACTCATCCAAATTATTACAGTCGTTCCCTATGATACATTTTGACAGATCCATGTGAAATATTTTACTAGTGAATGTGATTTGAATATTTTATTAGCAAGCAACAATAATGAGAACATATTATTTTATATAATATTAAATAAATATAATTTGATTATTAACAGTTCCCACCATTCTATGCCTTGTCCTACTGCCAAGCCACAAAAAGCCATGAGTTGTAACTCAGGTTGCCATCCATGCGTTTTGCGTGGTAAAAAATCTGTGATTTCGTGAAACGAATCCCCAGAAATCCTTACGTGTTTCTTCGTTTCCTCGTCATTATAGGATAACATTTCGCCAATAATCGGGTTTGGGAATCGCGGAGTGTAATGTAGTCGTATTTTTTTTAATTGTTTTCCATTTGATTTTATTAAAAAAAAATAGGCGGGGAAATTATCTCGTACAAATTATTATTAAATTCGGGCAGTAAAAATAAAGAATGTCTGCGAAGGGGAAAATCTCTCAAGTAAATGTCACAAATTATTATTTATTACGGTATTATCACAATATTCGGGCACGGATACATCACGTTTTGCCATAAAACTCACTCATTTATCACAAAAAAAATTCCTAGAATGTTTTTGGTTTTACCTATCAAAAAATATTGTTTTTTTAATAATTTAATTAATTTAAATTTCCATAATATATACATACTGGAAATATTTAACAGTTTCAAATACTACAAAAAAAAATAATTAATTATCTTTAATAAAAAAAATCGGAATAAATTAAATTGTTTGACATTTAATTTTAACTTTTGTTTTTATTTTTTTCATTTTGGTCGTTTCCTCGGGTTTGACATAAAATATAACAGAATGATCTTACCGAGCAAACGGCGCAGTGGTTAAAGCTGCGGCGTTTGGATCGGGAGGTACCGGGTTCGAATCCCGATAAGGGCGGGATGCAAAAGGGATTTTTCATCTTCTGATTACGATCGGTGATGACGATGAACACATCTATGACCCCCTGTTAAGAGTGCAGAATCCAAGGGCCGACCCACCTTTCATGTCAGCACTATAGGTTGGCATGAAGCAATGCAATGTGCAGGTGGTTTATACAAAGCGGGTCTATGCCGTACGTCCTCGATTTGGCTAATGCTGCGTAAAGTAGGACGGACGGTAAAATTAACTGCGAAAGAGTTGGGAGTGCCTTGAGCCCAGAAAGGATTGCATAGATTAAAAAAAAAAAAAGTTAGGGTCCTAAGTAATTGACGTACAGTATCATGATATTTTTTATCACGTTTGACCTAGTGTTCAATCGGGCAAAAATGATAAAAAATATCATCATATTTTTTATCAATTTTAGCATTAAACGCACTCATTTATCCCGAAAAAAAACCAGGTTTTTTTTCTGTTTCAGCTGTCAAAAGAAATGACATTTGAATTGAGATTTTTGGTTACTTCAATTTTTTTATGTGCAATGTTAAAATATAATTTTTATTAGAAATATAAATAAAATAATATATGTAGTTTAAATAAAATAATTAAATAAAATTGCTGTGTGATTATTTTTTAATGTGTGTTTTTATTTTCGTTAAGTCGTTAAGAATGTGGACAAGGTACAGCACGGAAATTTTGATTGAAGAAGCTTTCGAAGAGTATAAAGATAATTCATCTTGTCTTGTAGCAGTGTGATCAAATTCTCTCTGTCTTGCACTATTTGATGGTGTATCGCTTTGGGTTAAGTTTGTGTTGCGTTCCACTTCATCGTCATAATCGATGCATAAATTCTCTTACATCGCTTCTTAATGTTTCCAAATTTGCTTGCTTCTTTATAATGAAATATTTTTTTCGGTTAAAATCGTCTCCTTGGTGTTCTTTCGGTTTCGGGATTTCAATGTGAGTGCATTCAATGGCTCCAATCACAATTATATTGGATATAGCTTTGAAACGGTCAGCTATTATTTTTTATTCATCTAAAGATGGCCCCTTTAGAAACTTCTGCGCTTCAATCACCTATCAAATCGATCACCTTTCTGATGAAATGTTTCGGTATTGGCTAAATACCAAACATGTAAATTTGGATTTTTGGCGTTAGCTGCAGAAATATTTTGTTTTTCTCCGTGCAATGCCTGATATAGCTATCTGTAATAAAACAATCGATAAGTAAACATGAGAATTTATTATTTAAATTCTTGTATGTGCACTTACCAACAACAATTTGAAGAGTGCTTTTGGACAACCTGAAGTGCCGTCGAAATTGAACATCGGTGTAATTTTCAATGACATTTTGAAAATTTTCCATATTTTTATGCTCCTCGTTTTACTACATTAAAACGATTTCATCGTCCACTTCACTATCACTTGACTGAAGCATATTTATTTGTAATAAAATTAAAACTTTACCTATCGATCTTTTACTAATCTAACCCTAACCTAACTTATGAAATTAAACACAAAAACTTAAAGAGATTGAATAAAACCTAAACTCAAAAACCTAAAATAAATTAAAATGATAAAAAATAACCTAATTTAATTTTAAAATAAGAAAATTTAATTCAAAAATTGATCAAATCGATGTTATTTTTCTTCGGAAAACTGATCAAAACATAATGACATTTAAAATCAATTTATCATTTTTGTTTTTCATTTTGGCCTAGTGTTCAATCGGGCAAAAATGATAAAAAATATCATCATATTTTTTATCACGTTTGGCAATAAACGCCCTTATTTATCACACAAAAAAACCAACTTTTTTCTTGGTTCCAGCTGTCAATTTTGAATTTATTTTCTTTATGATATTTTCGGTACTTAAATTAAATTAAATTTGCTTTTTTAAGATATTCATATGGTATTTACACAGTCACCTATTTATTTAAACATAAATAATAATTTATATTTCGAAGGTTTGTCTGAGAACACAAACACATCAAAACAACTAAAATTATTTGTGTCTCCAATATTTGGATAAAAACCAAATAGTTTGAATATCAAAATAATTTATAAACAGAAAATAATTAAAAAATATATACATTTAACTAAAAACCTGACGACAAAATGAGTTTATTGAATTTTACAAAGCGATTTAAAACAAAACGTAACATTTAAAATCAATTTATCATTGTTTATCAATTTTGGTTATTCAATCGGGTTTGACATACAGTATTATAAAATGAAGTTAGGGTGGGATAAAATATCATGATATTTTTTATCATTTTTGCCCGATTGAACACGTCCTGGGTGTTCAATCAGTCTAGGCATTAAGCGCAAAATTTTAGTGGAAAAATAAAATCGACAAAATTTCTTGTAAATTGCTATAAAAACGTACGCCCATCATTAAACTAATTGTTTCTTTGCAGCAGACGTATGTCGCTGCTTATATTTTTTGTATTTATGTTTGACATTTCGATTTTTTAGCAGTTTTGTGTTCTTTGACAAACAAAATTTAAAATTGTACAATAATAATTAAATATTTAAATTAAAAAATAGTTTATTATTATATTGTAGATCTAAAATAAAAATAAAATATTTTTTTTTTTAACAATTTAAATTATAATAAAAATTTTAAATTATACTTTAAGCCATTGTTCAGCAGTCTTTGAAATCGGTCCAACTACGTTGACTGAATCTGTTATTATAAGCCAAGTGGCTTTTTTATCGTTGGCCCCGCGAGCTGTTGCATGTTTTCCTACAATAAAACATAATAAAATTTGAATTTATAAAGAAACTTGCTGGGAATATGGCCGAAATTTTTTGTTAAATTTACCTTGAATAAATTCAAAATGCTCCTCTACCAAATCAATAAGTGCATTTTTCTGACGATTTCCTAACCGGTTCGCTTTCGACAAAAAATTTATTTAATACACTTTATTAAAATAAAATAAAATAAATGTGTATGTTTATTGTATGTAAAATACTTCTTTCTTTACAAGTATTTTGTTCCTAACAAAACGAAAAAATAAGTCACAAAACAAAACTTACCATATTATGTACTATTATCTTCACCTTTATATTATAATTATATACTAAACGTTTTTGTTATATTTTTAAATAATTAGTTTAATTTTACTTATAATGTGTAGAAAACTTTCACGAATATTGTATAAAATTTTAAATTTTCAAAAAAATATCCACTGAAATATTCAACGGCTACGTAATTCTCTTTCCTCGAACTCTCCATACCTTCGTGTTACACTAAAAAAAAATTCGTATTAAAAATTTTTCTAGTAGTTTTGGCTGCGTGCAGTTTTTCTCTTAAAATTTTTTTTTCGTCTGACGGCTTTTTTTTCCACTAACATTTGTGCTTAATTCCTCTACTGGTTTGACGTACACTATTACGGAATGAAGCTAGTGTGGGATAAAATATCATGATATTTTTTATCATTTTTGCCCGATTGAACACGATCACTAAATAAAATCCTAGAATTTTTTTGGTTTTACCTGTCAAAAAATATTGGTTTTTTATGCAAAAGAAACTTAATTAATAATTTTAATTTATTTCAATTTCCATAATATAAACATACTGGAAATATTTAATACACTGCGCCAATTAAAAAACGGAACAGAAATTTTCTTCGAAAAAATACCCAGATTTGAACGCTTTGTATCTTTGTGAAATAACACCTTTCAAAAAAAATTTTTTGTTTCTAGTTGAAGGAAATTTTGGTTTCTTTTCGATACTGGAAACCGTTTTATTTTATGACGTTTTTTTTTTTTTTTTTCCTTTATTTAATATTACAACTGATTTACAAATCAATTAGTAATTTATCTTTCTTAAATGAAGATTCACATTTGACGGGCAGTAGCCCAATGGTTACTCCCGTTTGAATTTACATAGTAATTATTTTTCTCTATCCTAATGAAATACAACTGCCTAATTCCAAAGGTTTCTGCCTTTGAAGTCTTCTTACTGCATTGGTGGTATCCAACAAACTTCGTATGTCTGCATTTTGGTGCCGAGATATCCGCTGAATGTGTTTCTTCGCATGATTTTGTATTTCTTCACTTACATATTCCATGTTTAAGTCCCTATGGAGGTTATCATTTCTAATGTACCATGGTGCGTTTACAATGCCACGCAGCACTTTGTTTTGAAAACATTGAATCATTTGTACATTTGTCTTCTTGGTACAACCCCAAAGTTGAATACCGTAGGTCCATACTGGTTTAAATATTTGCTGATATAATAGCAATTTGTTATGTATTGTAAGCTCAGAGTTTCTACCTATTAGCCAATACATTTTCCTATATTTAATGTTCAATTCTTCTTTTTTCTTTTTAACATGCTCTTTCCATCTAAGCTTAGATGGAAATGACGTTTTTGAGTAAAACAAAAGGTGTCTAAAAAAAATAAAAATTTGCTGCTGTTTGAAACTGTAAACGATCTTGCTCAATATTTCATTCAAAAATCCAAATTGGCAATTTTATAGAGAATTTAGAAACCTTGCAAAATGAAACTAGGAAAATTTCTGTGCGGCCACTCCTTGTCGAGTTATTGAAGTTTTAGAGAAAACGTATCAAAAAGCGTATACACATTAACAAGGACATTTTTTTATCTTGTAAACTAAACACTCTACGATAAAATTTTGAGCCAGATTTTGATATCAGGCGTAATTTTGCTGATCGAAAGTCAAGGAGAAAATATGTTTTTACAGTGAAAAATATGATTTATTTCATAAGATATATTGCAAACAAAATCCTTTTAAACTTTATTCAAGGAATTTTCAATAACGCGTGTTCCCTCCTCTAGGCCACATTACTTCATAAATATGCCGGGGCATATTTAAAACATTGCGTATTTGTTCCATGGTGATTTGTTGCCATAAAGCGTCTCGAATTTCCTGCAAATTTGTTGGTTGCCTTGTCCGTTTTCTTACACGCAGTTGTAACATATCTCAGACGTGTTCTATGCGGTTTAAATTTGGACTTCGCGAAGGATGGCTTATTAAATTTATGCCGTGCTGTTGTAGAAATTGGCGTGTGTTGCGTGCGGCCGGACATTATCATGCATAAAAAAAAAATCCGCGCCCAATTTGCCTTTTCATGGAAAGCATATGAAGCCTTAAAATTTCTTCCACGTATCGTGCTGATGTTAAAGCTGGATGTGGTATTACAACCAAATCGGTCTTGCAATTCCAAGAAATACTCACCCAAACCATCACCGAACCTCCATGAAATGCTACGACTGACATCACGCAATTAGGGTGTAATCGTTCCCCTAGTGAACGCCATCGGCCGTCTGATGTATACAAATTGAACCGCAATGCATCCGAAAAAAGGACCTTACACCAGTTTCTCTGAGTCCAGTTGCCATACCGCAACGCCAAATTTCTTCTTTGTCGACGGTAATTATCAGTCAGATACGGAACTCTGACAGGTCGATGTGATCTTAGTCGATGATCTTTCAACCGATTTAATACCAACTGTTTTGATGTCTGGTTTTGTATAGGTACATTATTTCTTATTTCTTTAGCATTGAGTGCTTAGTTTACAAGATAAAAAAATTTCCTTGTTAACGTGTATACGCTTTTTGATACGTTTTCTCTGAACCTTCAATAACTCGACAAGGAGTGGCCGCACAGAAATTTTCTTAATATCATTTTGCAAGGTTTCTAAATTCGCTATAAAATGGCCGATTTGGATTTTTGACTGAAATATCGAGCAAGTTCGTTTACAGTTTCAAACAGCAGCAAATTTTTTTTTTTTTTAGACACCTTTTGTTTTACTCAAAAAAGTCATAAAAAAAACAAAATAAAATAATAAGGTTTCCAGTATCGAAAAAAAAAAAAAAATCCTTCAACTAGAAACAAATACCGATTTTCCATCGTCAATAGTATAATAGCATAATAGTATAATACTATTATTCCTTGTCGGTTTTCCATCGCATGCGACGAAGTTAGTACCAATTATAGTTTGTTTTATGTGAACGTAGGTATAATTCCTATTTTGAAAATTTTAACGTGTATTCATAATAAAAAAACAATTAAAAATAACCAAGCATACGCATTAGTTGCGTTTTTAAAAAATTAATAAAATGTATGCACTATGCAGATACCACAAAAAAAAAAAAAAAAAAAAAAATCGAATGAATTTAGTGAATTGTCAAAATAATACACTTTCAGATAAATTTACAATGTTAAAAACGAAATTTGCTACCTATTATATTTTTGATAGCTAATATAACAAAATATTATAATTATACTATTATACTATCAACTTCGGTTTTCCATCGTCGTAGTATAATAGTATAATACTATTATACTATTATACTATGACGATGGAAAATCGGTAAAATTTTTTTTTTTGAAAGGTGTTATTTCACAAAGATACAAGCGTTCAAATCTGGGTATTTTTTCGAAGAAAATTTCTGTTCCGTTTTTTAATTGGCGCAGTGTAGTTTCAAATACTACAAAAAATTATAATTAATTATCTTTAATTGACGATTGGAGCATCACAGATTCCACCTGGTGAAAAATTTTTAAACTGAGCTAGCTGAAAATTTGACGTTCGAAATTGTTGTAAAGAATTTCAATTTTGAACTGTAAACACAATTTTTACTTACCAAGGGTGGTCATTTTGTGGTCATGTCGTATAATGATTTGAATGAAAATGACCACAATATCTTCCGTCTTACTTCCACAAGTGGAAAAAATTGTTTATTTTGTTGTTTAAATTTTTTATATGGAGTTTGGTTAAAAACACCTCTAATCAAAATTTCAAAAAATGAATGAAATTTACATTGACGCGAATGATAAATAAATGATATTTATTAACAAAATAATTATTTATATATTATTGAAATTAAATTAATGGATTATTGTTAAATTTACAGGAAAACGGTATATAAAAATCAACAATTATTTTAGTTTTGTGTAGTAAATTGTTTGTTAAAAGAACCATTCTAGTAGCCTAGAATAACAAATTTCACAAAAACAATCATCCTCCTAATTATAGAAATGGACAAAAGCTAAGCAATTCTTGAACGAAAATCAACATAAACCATCTGACATAACCTCACAAAATGCAAATAATGGTCGGTGTTTAAACATAAAATTCTAATAAATCAAAGGGTTTTCTAGTTATGTTAACTTAAAAATATAATAATTAGTCTTTTGTTAATAAACAATTTTGTTTTGTACTTCATATCATGGTAATTTTCATTCATTTTTTTAAAATTATAAATTAATTTTTTTATATCAAACTACATGGAGTTTGATCGAAAGCAACTAAATTAAAGTTTCAAAAAAATGAATGAAAATTACTGTGATACGAACTGCAAACCAAAATTGTTTGTTAACAAAAGTCTAATTGTTATATTTTTAAGTTAACATAACTAGAAAACCCTTTGGTATATTAGAATTTCATGTTTAAACACCGACCATTATTTGCATTTTGGGAGGTTATGTCAGATGGTTTATGTTGATTTTCGTTTAAGAATTGCTTATTTTTTTTTTGTCCATTTCTGTTAGGAGGATGATTGTTTCTGTGAAATTTGTTTTTCTAGGCTACTAGAATGGTTCTTTTAACATACAATTTAATACACAAAACTGAAATAATTGTTGATTTTTATATTATGTACATAGCTAGTAATATAAAAATCAACAATTGAGGTTACGTGTCAAATCATCAATTTGATTCATTGCTTTCCCCTTAAAATTCATTTTGCAGTGTTGTCATTTTGTGATAATATATCACATTTGGCGATACTGTGCGAAAAATAAATTGTCGTAGCTAACCATGGTGTTGTCATGGATTAGTGATGGCCTAAATCGATCTTTTCTGTTAAAAATCATATGAGAAAATAAACAAAACAGAGCAAAAAAGATCGATACAGCACATCACCATCATGGATGAATATCGTCACGTCGCATAGTGATTTAAACGAAAAAGACTACAACTTCTTCCGTCTTACTTTTACAAGTGGAACAAAAAAATTATTTTGTTGTTTACATTTGTTTTATATGGAATTTAGTTAAAAATAACTCTAATAAAAATATCAAAAAATGAATGAAACTTACATTGACGAGAAATATAAATGAATGATATTTATTAACAAAATGATCATTTATATATTTTTTAAATAAAATTAATGGGTTATTGTTAAATTTACAAGAAAAATGAAATACAAAAATCAACAATTATTTTAATTTTGTGTAGTAAATTATTTGTTAAAAATAACATTCTAGTTGACAAATTTCATCGAGAACTCATAATAGCAAAGGACAAAAAAAAATTCTTAAACAAAAATCAACATAAACCATCTGACATAACCCCACAAAATGCAAATATTGGTCAATGTTTAAACATCAAATTCTAACAAACCAAAGGCTTTTCTAGTTATGTTATGTTAAAAATATATTAATTGGTCTTTTTTCAATCGACAATTTTATTTTGCACTTGGTTTCATGGTAATTTTTATTCATTTTTTTTAAACTTTAATTTAGTTGTTTTTGATCAAACTCCAAATAGTTTGATGGAAAACAACTAAATTGGGGTTTTAAAAAAATGAATGAAAATTATCATGAAACCAAGTGCAAAATAAAATTGTTGATTGACAAAGGACTGATTATTATATTTTTAACATTTTATTTAAAAATTAAACACCTTTGCATTAAAGTATTACTTTATCACCACACAAATAGCACTTCGTATAAAATTTTCATATAATGTCATTTGAGGTTATGTTGAAACGTCAACTTATCACTTTGATTCATCATTTTCCTCTTAAAATTCATTTTGCAGGGATATGTTTGTAGACTTTCTCCATTTTTTTATATCACACAAAAAAAGTCTCCATTAGTGATATAAAGGTGTGATATAGCACCACAAAATGACCACCCTGGGTGGTCATTTTGTTGTGCTATATCACATTTGGTGATAAAACTGTGATAAACTGACATTTGTCGTAGCTTCCTGCGGTCCCATCTTGGATGAACAACGTCATGTCGTATAATGATTTGAATGAAAATGACCACAATATCTTCCGTCTTACTTCTACAAGTGGAAAAAAAATTTTATTTTGTTGTTTACATTGAATACGTTTATGCTCAGAGTCGAGTCATCTTTTAGTTAACTTTGGATCATCTTGTAGTTATCTTTTTTAGCGTTTATACTGCAGAGTCAAATCGTAGTCGAGTCGAAACTAGGTTGAAACCGAGTCAGAAACGTCAAAAAAAAATCATTTACTATCGTATGTTTATATGTTTTTCTTGTATTATTTTCTGAATTTTATAAAAATAAAATAACAAAGTTTTATTGCCACACAAAAATCGAAGATTCGCACACGAATTAAGAAATCAAAATGGTGTCTTTTTATTACTATTTTTTTGTTGTTTTTATTTTTCGACTCGACTCCGTTTATAGTGAATGTTTTTAGAGTTAACTCGACTCGACCCTAGAAATTTTTTAGGTCGAGTCGAGTTAACTACAAGATGACTCGACTCCGTTTATAGTAAAAGTTAACCTAGGTTTAAACCAGGTTGAACCCTAAGCATAAACGTATTCATTTTTTTTTATATGGAGTTTGGTTAAAAATACCTCTAATCAAAATTTCAAAAAATGAATGAAATTAACATTGACGCGAATGATAAATAAATGATATTTATTAACAAAATAATCATTTATATATTATTGAAATAAAGTTAATGGATTATTGTTAAATTTACAGGAAAACGGAATATAAAAATCAACAATTATTTTAGTTTTGTGTAGTAAATTGTATGTTAAAAGAACCATTCTAGTAGCCTAGAATAACAAATTTCACAAAAACAATCATCCTCCTAATAGAAATGGACAAAAAATATGCAATTCTTAAACGAAAATCAACATAAACCATCTGACATAACCTCACAAAATGCAAATAATGGTCGGTGTTTAAACATGAAATTCTAATAAATCAAAGGGTTTTCTAGTTACGTTAACTTAAAAATATAATAATTAGTCTTTTGTTAAGAAACAATTTTGTTTTGCACTTCATATCATGGATATTTTCATTCACTTTTTTAAAATTTTAAATTAATTTTGTTATATCAAACTACATGGAGTTTAATCGAAAGCAACTAAATTAAAGTTTTAAAAAAATGATTGAAAATTACTGTGATACGAACTGCAAACCAAAATTTTTGATTAACAAAAGACTAATTATTATATTTTTAAGTTAACATAACTAGAAAACCCTTTGATTTATTACAATTTAATACACAAAACTAAAATAATTGTTGATTTTTATATTACATAGTAATATAAAAATCAACAATTGAGGTTACGTGTCAAATCGTCACTTTGATTCATTGCTTTCCCCTTAAAATTCATTTTGCAGTGTTGTCATTTTGTGGTAATATATCACATTTGGCGATACTGTGCGAAAAATAAATTGTCGTAGCTAACTATGGTGTTGTCATGGATGAATATCGTCACGTCGCATAATGATTTAATGAAAAAGATCACAAATTCTTCCGTCTTACTTTTACAAGTGGAACAAAAAAAAATTATTTTCTTGTTTACATTTTTTTTATATGGAGTTTAGTTAAATAAAGCTCTAATAAAAATATCAAAAAATGAATGAAACTTACATTGACGCGAAATATAAATGAATGATATTTATTAACAAAATGATCATTTATATATTTTTTAAATAAAATTAATGGGTTATTGTTAAATTTACAAGAAAAATGAAATATAAAAATCAACAATTATTTTAATTTTGTGCAGTAAATTATTTGTTAAAAATAACATTCTAGTTGCCTAGAATAACAAATTTCATCGGGAGCTCATAATAACAAAGGACAAAAAAAATTTCTTAAATAAAAATCAACATAAACCATCTGACATAACCCCACAAAATACAAATATTGGTCAATGTTTAAACATCAAATTATAACAAACCAAAGGCTTTTCTAGTTATGTTATGTTAAAAATATATTAATTGGAATTTTTTCAATCGACAACTTTATTTTGCACTTGGTTTCATGATAATTTTCATTCATTTTTTTAAACTTTAATTTAGTTGTTTTTGATCAAACTCCAAATAGTTTGACGGAAAACAACTAAATTGGGGTTTTAAAAAAATGAATGAAAATTATCATGAAACCAAGTGCAAAATAAAATTGTTGATTGACAAAGGACTGATTATTATATTTTTAACATTTTATTTAAAAATTAAACACCTTTGCATTAAAGTATTACTTTTAGTAAAGATACATCTTAAACCGAAAGTGATCTGACTGAAAACGTCCGAGATAAATTCAACATGTAAACGGTGACTTGACTGAAAGTTATCTGAAAGTAGTCTGAGTTCGGTCAACTTAAATTTGGTTGGTTGAGTCAGTTTGTATTAGTGATGTGCTAAATCGATCTTTTTTGTTCTGTTTTGTTTATTTTCTCATATGATTTTTAACAAAAAAGATCGATTTAGCCCATCACTAGTTTGTATATTGAGTTAAACATTTAAACTTTGGTTTAGTTGAACTGACAGATTTTTTCATACTGTTAAAAGGGCAAAATGTTTTTATACATTTTCCAAGTAGTTTTTAAATTATTTTAAATAATTGTATCCAAACAAATTACCAAAAACAACTTTCAGACATGTTACCATTTTCGACAAGAAGACAAGTAACTAAAGACAACGTCTAAACACAGAAGAAAGATTCTGTGGTGTAAACAAGTATTCTGTGGTCTAAACAAGTCTTGTAAAGTGCTTTACCCATTGAAAAACGAAAAGAAAAATCGGATTTAGTTTTTTCGATATAATTCCAAAATTATTGCTTTATTTTCGCTAAAAGCTTCTCGTTTTTGATCGAGTATACCATACAATACCATTTTCAATTTAAAAAATTCAAAAACATTTTTAATTGGCTGAGAAAATGAAAATTCAATTTTTTCGGTTCTAAACAATTTTTTTCGGACGAAAAAAATTAAATTTTCATTTTCTCAGCTAATTAAAATTTTTTTAAATTTTTTAATTGAAAATAGCTAGTATTGTATGGTACACTCGGTCAAAAATGAGAAGTTTTTAGCGAAAACGAAGCAATAATTTTGGAATTATATCGAAAAAACTAAATCCGATTTTTCTTTTCGTTTTTCAATGGGTACACTTAAGACTAGTTTTCCCAAAATGAATATAGTTGTCTTTTAAGTGCCTTATTGGCGATTGGAAAACTGCAAAATGCGATGCCTATCGGAAATAATGTAAACCGTACGCTCTGCATGAAATTACATTTCTCTCCATATAAAACATATGGATATTGAAACTACCGGAATTAAATTAAACCCTACGCTCTGCATGCAAAATCATGACAGTCCAATCGTCAATACTTGTTACCGAGACGCGTTGTAAGTGTGTTCGGAATGTGTCTTCAAAGACACATTTGCTGGGTACTTCTAACAACTACACCATCACTTGAGCATGAGTAGTTGTGAGTAGATACAAGTACTTGTGAGTAGTTTGCTAACGCCAATGTAACACGCTTTAGATATTCCCATTTCTGAGGCGTTGACATTTCTCTGACGTTTTATTGATTTTGTGACATTTCAATGATTGAGATTTCCACGATATATTGATCGGTACATTATTTGTGAATTGCTTTATTAAAATAGCATCTAAAGGTGTTATTTCTGAGCAATAAATTCGCTTGATACAAGGTTGTATATAAACCTTAATAGCAAATTATTATGGGATGCCTATAAAATAATATCACGCCAATATGGAGCAAGTTTAGGAGAAAGGCGCTGACGTGAAGAGGAGGTGGGATTCGGAGACAAAAGATAACATTAATTCTGATTTTGTATTTTATTATTTTGTATTCTCGAATGGTCCAGAGAGATGCCAAGCACTGAGTGAAGAATAATATCGGTAAATTCTGACGTTGCTTACGTAATATTGTGAAGCGGCACAAATTTTCAGAAAAGAAATTTTTCACAAAGTAAATTAAATTCTTAAGGCTTTTTAACAGTATACTAGAGATGTATAACTTGATCTAATTGTTAAAGGTCGAAGATGAAAACACGTGCCAGTTCTAAATAATCTAACAAGAAAACCTTTTCAACTGTCAAGCTCAAAAAGTTATAAAAACTATTCTAAGTTGTAGTACTCTGTGAGACATTACCGAAACCTTTTTTATCGGCAACCAAGCCCTTTTTTGGGGTTAAAACCACCTCTTAATTTAACCTTAAAAAACGTTTTTTTTATTCGATATATTTCGACTTTTACTCCACTTTTTTTGATAAAACAAATTAGAATTTATTGCTCATAAAAGTACAAGTAATCGATAGTAAATTAGATTATAAGGGTTGCATCTCTATTTTGTTAGGGGGTGAAATTACATGCTTTCGCAAATTATGTGGTGGTTTTAACCTCTGAAAGGGCTTGGTTGCCGATTAAAAAAAAAATTTCGTTAATGTCTCACAGAGTATTATAACTTAGAATAGTTTTTATAATTTTTTAAATTTGACAATACAAAAGGTTCCCTTGTAAGATTATTTCTGAGTCTGTAGGATTTGGTGGCACGAGAGTGGAAGATTTATATTGTTATCACCAATTGTGATATTAGGGAAGAAGTTTCAAAATTTAAGAAAATACCTGCCCAAAATAACAGAAAATGTTTGTAAAATATAAATGGTTGGTTTGTTGATCTTTAACCGATGTTTTGTAGGAAAAGTGTCACCCGAGGAGCCGGATAGGCCCGATTTTTTTTTTTTTTTTTTTAAACGGCATTTCATTATGGCATAAAGAATTGAGAAAAAAAAATTAATATTAAAATCAACATTTAGGCTGAGGCAGCCTAATGCATAAAGATGGCAGCATTAAACAACTAACGTTTTTTTTTAATTTGTAATTTCTAAATTTTGATTTCTCTTAAACTGTACAAATAAAGTTTTCTCAATTGTACGTAGTCCTACGTTAATAGGTCGTGTCTCGGATACAAGCTCGTCGGTTTTTTATTTTTAAACTATAATCTCTCTTTCGTTAATTAAATTCGTAACTACTTCTAACAACTACAACATCACTTACAAGTACTTGTGGGTAGTTTACTAACGCCAATGGAACACGCTTATTACTGACGTTTTTAAAAGGACGTTTATAAAAAGATCTCAAAATCAATTTAATTATCACGAATTACTAATAATCACTTTTAAAACACGAAAATATTTTTGCTTATTTATGTTTACAAAATGAACTCATAAAAATGTCATACAATTTTTGACAGCAAATATTTAGTGAAACCTAGAGGAATTATGTGAAAGTTGTTTATGCTTTCGGAGTTTTCCGAAAGATGGTAGTTCTTGCGGTTTAAGAAAATTTGACATTTAGATATATGCAGATTTATCGATAATGCAGTATTACTTGATACGTGAAAACTGAGTACGGTATTATTTCTACAGATGTCAGCCTTAAAAATTTGTAATTTTTGGTACATAAATAAAAAATAAAATAATTTTTTTATATACATAATTCATGCCTAGTTGTCAATTTTATTCGTGTTGGATGCTTTTGTTTACATTTTTGTTTCAATACAAAAAGAAAATATTTAAAAAACCGGCCATTTTTTTGACAGCAATTTCGGCACGGATTGGTTTTAGCTGTCTCACTTGACAGGCGACGGTGGCAAATTTTGGAAAAGGAAGATTTAATACAGCGATTTTTAGTTATTAATATTTCCACACCAAGAAATAAATGGCGCCACTTTGACTGAGACAGCTAAAACCAATGCTAGCCGCAATTTCTTTTATGGCGGGCGCATGTCGCAAGACTTCAGGTTTTTCGGCAAGCAGTCTACACTAAACAGATAACATTTTTCCATCTCCCTTGTGTTATATTCTAAAAAATTACCAAAAATAATACAACAACAAAAACATTTAGTAAGTTTTTAGAATTTAACACAAGAGAGATGGAAACATTTTATCTTTTTAGACTGTGCCCGAAAACTGTGATAAATATTTTTTAGTACATATTTTTGATATTTATTTGAAAAAACCGGATACACCCGAATTATCATTGTCTTTTGCTATGATAATTTTTGACACGAGCAGAATAAATTATTTGTTCGGTCGACATTTAATATGCACTGTGTTCCATTGGAAACAATTTGATACTGCCAAGTACTTGTGAGTAGATGTTCAATGGAACGCAAATTTTAGTGACAGTAGTAAAATATAACCTCAATTTTAATAAAACTGCTAGATTATAATAAAAAATACGTTGATCTATTAATAATAATAAGTAATAAAACATTAAACAACAAAATAATTAAAATATTTTTACGATTTAACAATTGCTGTGTTTCTTATTTCTGATCTAATCAATCTGATTGATGTGAGTACTAAAAATCTGTATTTTTACATAGCTTTTTAGTACTCAGATCAATCAGATCTCGGAAATAAGAAACACAGCAAATTGCGCGTCGTAGGGTTAAAAAATGACGTTTCACACATCAAAAATTGGTATTGACGATTGGAGCATCACAGATTCCACCTAGAGGAAAATTTTTAAACTGAGGTAGCTGCTAATTTGACGTTTGAAATTGTTGTAAACAATTCCCATTTTGAACTGTAAACACAATTTTTATCTACCAGATTGATAATAATTGTAAGTAATTCCAATTTTGGATTTTAAAAACAATTTTTAATTACCGGATTGCAAAAATTTCTTTCGTCGCATTTATGAGAAATGTCATTTTGGCGGTTGCCTCATTTTAACTTTTTTCCTCGAGAGGCGCTTTCTCTACTTTTACAATCGTCAATTGACGAAAGAGGGATTTTAGTTTAAAAAATTCTAACAGATGGCTCTATACCAATTTTTTGTTGTGTGAAACGTCATTTTTTAACCCTAATCCAACCAAGGTCTGCCTTTTGACTCGTTTGATAAATGCATCGATCTTCGAATAGACATTGCGTGGACCAAATTTTTTTTTCATTTTACCTTCTTTTTTGGACATTGAAGTATAATTATTTTTGAATATTATAGTAGTTAATACAAATTATGCTGTTAAAACAAAACTTGTAAAATAATTTCACTAACTACACTGTTAAGGATTCTCAATTTTTATTATTTCAAATCATAACCAGTAAACCAAAGAATACATAACCCAACTTTCTCTTACCTTCGGCAAATCAAGGTCAAAAAAATGAGTCCAAATTTTACCATACAAAAACAGCGCTATGTCTCTTCTGGTTGTATTCTTGCATGGAATTGCATGGAAACGATATGGATTAGCGCAGCCATGTTATTACTTCAACGAAACTCTTAAATCGGGTTAACTGTTTCATGGAAACGTAGTTTAAAAGGAAAGTTTAAATATTTTGTGGAGGGGCATCTGGCGGCGAATAGAAAAACTTCAAAATAATTTTGATTTAAAATTGTTAATGTCCGTATTAAGCCTGATTTCCATTATGAAATATTTACTGACAGTAAAAACAAAATGGGATAAAAATATATATCGCGTGCTGTGTGAGAGAAAAAAAACACTTTTTCAGTTTTATAGTACTGAAAAAATTATTATAGTATACTGATATTTTTATAGTATACTGACAAAATTTACTGAAAAATATATGAAGCGAAGTATATTTTTCAGTACTGGAAAAATATTTCAATTTTTCAATGCAATTTTTCAAAAAAATTAAAAACAAAGACCATTTCTCCGTCACTTTAATAACATTTTCGATTTTTATTTAGTAAAAAATACTCTCAGTAAATATTTCGTAAGGGAAATCAGGCTTTATTTAGAGAATGGAGTATTTACTTATTTGTATTAGGTAATACCACTTCACTCATACTTATTAATTGACTCAACTTTAATTCAATGCAATATGTAATCTTATTTGATAAAATAGCTGTATTTTGTTGAGAAATTTACAACAACAATTGCACGTGACAGGAATTAAACAATTCGAACAAAAAATTTGGATTATTTAATTCGAGCTCGAACAAATAAAATACGTAACTGCTTGAATGAAAAACAGAAGGGTATTTACCAACATAGAATATAAAAATTAAATCGAATAAATATTTTGCGGCTTATTCTGTTAAGAAAAAAATTACTCCAAAATAATTCGAATTAATTTTTTCTCAACAAAATAAAGCTAATATTGACCGTTTTATAGCATAAAACCTTTCAAATGTTATTTGGGATTTCCGAAAATATAGCAAAGATGGAGATTTGACAGTCGTAAAAATTACTACACATCAACATGGCGACCACCAATTACACCGACATTGAATTTTGAGTGAAAAAATTTTCGGGCTCGCGTCTGTCAAAGGTGTGTCCGTGAGAGAAAATCAAAATTCGATTTGATTTCGTCCAATAAAACTATAAAATTGTTTTAATTTTCGCTCGGGAATTTAAGAAAGACGGGCCGCGTATATCAAATGCAAAAAATTTATAAAAATTCGAATAATTGCAAGTTTTTTGGGTTTCTTCGCTCGCTGTGTTGGTTGGTTTATGTGTGTATGTGTGGCGGTGAACCTCGATGATGAAAAATCATTCCAATGAAAGTGAAATTTTATCAAATCAAAAAAAAATCGTCAATTATTTGTCGGTGAAGTGAAAATTTATAAAAATTATATGTTAAAATTAGATTTATGTTAATTAAAAGTTTAAACTTAACAAATTTAGTGGGCACATCACCGATAAGAGCGAGAAAAAAATGTCGTTTGCTTGTAGTTGGAGCTGGCTACTAATTCGAGATTTCGCCAGGAAAATTACCGATTTTCTAAGCCATATTTTTTTTAATTCAAATTTACAAAAATCAAATAGTTTTAGGTGAAAAGTGAAAAATATAGAACGAGTTGTACATACACACACATAACCCCCTTCCTCTAACAAACGAAAAGAGACATTCGCGAAATGTTTTAGAAATTTTGGACCATTTGTGATTGCTTATCATTAGTGAATCCTATTAATTCCTAATTGAAAATATTTGAATTTGTGAATTATTTCCAGTGATTTATGAATAAATTGTTGGAAAAACGAATGAGTGATAAATATTATGTGGTGTAGTGAAAATTATGTCTGAGCATGTAGCAAGCAAGCAAGCAAAAAAAAAAAAAGAAATTCCAATAAGAATATGTTACATATAAATTAGTGTAGTTTTTAGAATATAAAAATATAAATCTATGCACAGATGGCTGTGTGTATGTAGGAATGATTGTACAAATAGAGAAAATAAAAACGAGATAACTGTAAAAATATCGGAATAGTACACACGCGAGAACGAGAAAAATATATAAACATGTGGAATAACACTGTGTGTGATGTTTTACCAACTATATCAGAAGATGCTGTATCACAGCGATCTTCACAATGTAGTAACGATAATGGAGAGTCGAATGTTGAAACGATTATGGTATCTTTGCTCGAGGAACGCGATAAACTTATGGATAGTTTGCGGGAGGTTCATGATAGGCTGTCCGAGACTGAAATGAAATTGGTCGATGCCGAACATGAACGGGATGTGCTGCAGAAGCAGTTGAGTGCTAGTCTTCCTCAAGTAAGTATTTGGGGTGTAAGTTCAGATTTGACTTATTATTTATGCCACTTTTACTAAAGTAGGCTTCAAGACCTCTTAAAATTCTATACAAGCTCTTTTTAGTTTCTGAAAGCGTGTTGTAGTATTCATGCTGCTCTAGTAACAGCAATTTTTCAAATTTAGTTACTTTAAAATGAAAAATTGGGCCCGATTCTGAGTTCAAACATTTTATGTTATGTATATTAATTTTGTTTTTTCAATGCAAATTCATATAGGAAGCGGGGATTTAAAATAATATAACATGCATTTATCGAGCCCATTCCTATATGAATTTACATTGAAAAAGCAAAAATAACATAACAACATAAAATAGGCCCGATTCTCCCTTCCAAAATTTTATGTTATGTTATTTTTGTTTTTTCATAACATGAACATAACATGAATTTTATCGTTCCAGAAAAGGGTCCATTGCTTGAAATCAAGGGCCCAATATTTCATTTTAAAGTATTAAATTCGAAAAATTGCTATCACGAACTAGAGCAGACACCAATACTAAAACTCGCCTAGATCTTGTTGATGTTTTTCGTTATAGATAATATTCGTTCATTGGAATGTAAGCTTCCTGGTATATATTTTCCCTTCTCTACCAGTTGAGGAGCCAAGTGAGAAGTTTTGTGAGATACGCTTTATTCGTATATTGTAATCGATTATTCATTCATAATGTTTTGGAACTGACTCAACCAACGCCCGAAAAATAATAAAAAGTATAAACTTAAGTAAGGCATAAAATAGATACATATGTCGTAATAGGATTTTTGGCGAATCTTGTTCAATCTTGTTAAGTGTCCAAAGCCATTCAGGCGAGTGGAAAATGTTGACCAATATTGGTGATTTGTCATAATATTCAACAGGTGGAATTCTGGATGGTATTTTGTGGAGTTGTCTTGTGGAAAGCAGACAGATCATATTGAAAATGGTATTGACAAATCATTTAGTTTAAATCGAATTAAAGTACAGCTTTGTAGTTAAAGTACATTAAAATTTAGCAATGTTACAAAGTGTTATAGCTGCCAAGCACAAAATTGAAACGCAAAATTCAAGCCAAAATGAAGATTTTAATTTTAAAAAAATTTAATTTTGAACTTAGCATATCTGGGGCCCTATTCTCGAATTCCACAACCATTTTCCACATGTGCACATATGTTAAAATCTATGCAATTATTGACATTTATGCTGATTTTTTTTCACCTGCTTATACCCATTCGGAAACATTCCTTTAGTACCGAAAAAATTCCATAGCGAATTCAAGAATACAGGAATTTAAATTTCCGAACGTTTTTATGAATTTTGACAGAAGTCCGCATGTGGAAAATGGATGTGGAATTCGAGAATAGGGCCCCTGGGGGCATATTACGAAATTTTTCGATTTCGAATTTTTACGATATCGAAAAAATTCGATACGCCGCGAATTTACCCTATTATGAAACTTGGTAAATCGAATTTGTAATTTTATTTATTTTATTTATTTTTATAATTACCTATTATAACATTATAAATAATATTTAATTTATTTAAAATTAAATATATCATTTACAAACAATGTATTTGCCACAAAAACACAAAATACCTTAAATTTTACAAAATCCGCTAACTAAATAGGTAGCAGTCGAATTTTGCCATGTGCGTTCGAAAAAATCCGATGCGAATTTCCTTTTTTGTTTCATAATAGGGCGGATTTTTTCGATATCGTAAAAATCCGAAATCGAAAAATTTCATAATAGACCCCCTGGTGGAAAACATGAAACCTTCAGCCGAGTAAAATTAATCATAAACCAACAAAATGTTGAAATAAAAATATTCCGGAATGGAATGAAATGTCATTGTTGAGTTAAATTTTCCAATAAACTGAAACTGTATTGATAGCTGGTTAAATTGTACCTACATTCGGAAAATTTCAATTTTTTAAATTAAGTATATATACATTCATTGCAACATTTCTAATGTTAAATAATATAATGGATATTCTACATTTTTATGTTAGAGAATGTAATTAATTTATGAAAAATTATGTTTAAAGATATGCGAGCAGCAGAAGTTATTTCAAAATTATGAAAGCCTGCATGAAAACTTCATGAAAGTGTTCTGTTTTGGAAGAGTTTGAAAGAACTTTTAACAAATATGTTTTCAAACCAAAGCACACTGAATTCCTTTTCTCATCTCTCTATAAATGATAGTTATTCGCAGGCACGCACAGGAGAGAAGGATATTAAAATATGATAAAATGAAATAATCAATTAAAAAATTGGCGTTTTTTGAAATTTAGAGCAAGATTGTCGTTCGGTCTAACTGGGTTATTGAAGGCAATCGTTACCAATGACTGATTCTGAGTAGTGAACATCATTTACACCTATAGACTTAGACAATTTGACGAATGGGGACAATGATGTGATAATGTGATGTTAATGATTAGAAAATTTATATAACTTACCATAATAAAATGTTCTACGACTGTTATCGAAAAATATTTCCAACATTTTATCAGAACTCGCACCGGCTTGAGGCTGGAAGCAGAAGTAAATGTGTCCATTTAGGACACAGGGCAGCTCCGTTCAAATTACTTTGTTTTGCCGTCTTGTCTTTGAAATCCTCTTCGGTGATTTTGAAAACATTTGGGATAGTTGTTTAGTTAAGGCGATTTTAGTATTAATAAAAAACGGTGTTGAAGAAATTGGGTCAATTAATTTTACCCCAAATTATTGTATTGAATTTTGGATTATTTGGAGAGAAAGATTTTGATAAATGGAGGAGTAGGGTGACTTGTTGTATGGTCTTGTGATGTGTGATGAACCTAGGTTTCATCGTTAGTCACTTGTTGCATTATTATTTCCATGTTCTCTAATTAAAAGTAATTTAAATTTTTGTTTATTTATTTCACATTAATTTTAATTATAAGTATGTTGTAGTTCACTCTATTTTCAGCTTATTGGCTCATTAATAACAGAGTGTAAAAGATAGATTCAGCTTTTACAAAAAAAAAAACAGCAAATCTTTTGGCACCGTACCCCCGCTTAACAGTCCGATAATTCTGCACATTTTGGTAAAATATCTCCATTGTTTGTTCGATATTACTGCACCTTTTGGTTAAGTTAAAGTAAGTATCCCGTTTCACCCCTTTGTATATAATATTTTTTTTTTTTTGAAGCTGGTGGTTGGTTATTTGAAGGTTTTGCGGGCTTTTTGAGGTTGTCTTATAAAATAATTTTTATTTTTATTTTTCATTTTTTACTTTTGTTATATCTCTTTTAATTAATTATTTTTTAATTTTTTTGGTATTTTCTTTTTACTTTATTATCTTTTTATTGTTAATTTTGTTTAATTTGTTTCTTATGTTTTTATTTTGATTTTTGCTATTATTATTATTATTTTAATTTGACCCCTCACCAATTGTTTCAGTTTTAATTTTAGAGGTTTCCAACACTGTCTTTGACAAAGGAAACCTATCTTGCCATAAATTTCAATCTTTTGTATATTTAGTTTTGTAATTTTGTATGGTTTAAGAGAATTAATAAATAAATAAATCTGTGTTTTTTTTGGAAAACTAGTTAACTGCATTTTTGTTGATTTTGAGTTATGAATGAAAATAACTCGACAATTAGCTAAAGTTTCAAAAATAAATATCAGTTTTCCAATATTTCCCTCCATTTCTCCGGAAAATCTAAATAAAAATGAGTAATTAGTTTACTACTAAAACCTACTGTGACTTTTTATTTCAAAAGCGTTTTCTGAAAAATTTACTTTTTGTAGTTAACTAATTTTCCAAAAAAACCATAGAAATAAAGATATACATATATTATAATTATAGATAGATATACATATATAATTTTATAAGTTTTCGTTAGAACCGCTTGAATATCTTTAACTTTATCAGTGTTTGATAAAGATTTTGATTTGATGAATCCTACTTAGGACGAGTAACTATTTTACCCCTAAAAACTCAGGCGCCAACATCTCTTCCTTCTATTTTATTATTGGTAGAGTTTTAGTAAAATAAGGTCAAATAAATATTCTAATTTCTACTCAGTGGGTTAGCAAAATCTGCCAATTTTGATGATATGCCATTTACGGAATAATACCTTAATATAATTTATATTAAATTATTCTTTGTTAGTCATCCATTTTTGTTCTGTATTCTCTCCATTTCATTGCATCATAAAATACACTGGATTGTGGCCACTGCGGGGATGGCCCGAACCAGTGATTTTGCGGTTCGGTCGAATAGCGAATCAATGTTAAAAAATTTTACCGAATCGCAGAAGAGGGTCAAAATGTTTTGTTTAGAGCGTGGTCAAAATGTTTTGTTTACGCTTTTTTTATAATGAGTTCGGTCAAAAACAACACTATTATAGTTTGAAAACTAATGAAAATTACCCATTAAAACAATAAAATAATTATTGTTACATTTTATAAATAATATACTTACTTAAATAGATAAGACTTTAGTTACTAGATTTGATATATTTATAAACAACGACCATTATTCGTATTTTGTGAAGTTATATCCGATGTTTTATGTTGATTGTTTTTGTCTTTCAATGAATAGGTTGAAATGGTGGTTAAATTTAAATTTTTTTGCATATTTTTATAAGGTGCTTTCTGTGGATTATTGTTTTCGTAGAATTTGTCATTACAGACAGCTACTTGAACGTTTCTTTTAACATATAATTTAAGTTATACAAAACTTAAAAAAATTGCCTAATCTAACGATAATCCAATTATTTCATTTCAAAAATATATAAATGATTTTGTTAACAAATATTATTTAATTAGGCAAATTTCATTCATTATTTTATGTTTTTATTAGAGCTGTTTTTGAACAAACTACACATAAAAATGTGTAAGTAAACAAACCACATAAGTATGTGGGGAATGTTGCGGGCTCAACGTTTGCTGCTTAAGGCCCTTTACCCACTTTAACCACGCGGTTCACTATCCGGAAAACTTTGGACACCCGTACGGCGCGTACACCAATCTCACTTTAATAAACACAATTAAACTACGGCGGTTATGATATTCACTAAATATAATTATCACGTCCTTTATTGGAATGTATTTTTTGAGGTTTTTATTTTCGACCTTGTGTCGACGAAAAACAATGAAAATCTTTTTTGGTTAATCGCGACGGAAAATTACCATCTTTTATTTATTGGTGTGCTTTGCCTACTACTTTTTTCTTTTTCTTAAATATTCTTTTGTAGTAGATTTTGGTGAGTTTTATGGCGGTGATACCGTGAACTATTGATTCTTTACTATGACGTGTTATAGGGTCGCCACACTATTCCACCCCCAGTGAACTAGTGAACGATACACGAGTTAGAGGAACCGAACCGGTTTGACGATGGAATGACCCACTCTAGACTTTGGTTGCTCCGCGAGATTGAACGTTACTCTTTTTTTTTCGTTGGGTATTGAGTGGTTGATATTGGTGGGTAGTGTGGTCTGCATTGGTGGTTGCGCACAGTCTAAACTGGAAGGTACCTCGTTCGATGCAATTGGAGGTTGCTCCTGCGCTTCTACGAAACATGGCTTCAGTCTATTTATGGAGATCGTTGACTCGTTGCCCTTGATCATTACCGTAAAGGGTTTTTCGCTGCGTCTGATCACCGGGAATGGTCCCTCGTATGGAGGTTGGAGTGGCTGCCGGACTGCATCTGTTCGTACCAACACATGTTTACATGTTGCCAATTCTTTAAAGACAAAAATTTGCTCTTGTGCGTTTCGAGACGCCGAAGCGGGTTTTATGTCTGTGAATTGCTTGCGTAGAGTGTTGACGAATTCGGATTGCGGTCTAAATTTTCCTGTTTGAATGAACTCCGCTGGTAGTCGTATGGTTTCTCCGTAGACGAGTTCGGCTGCTGTGCTTTGAGAGTCTTCTCGCACGGTTGTTCTTAAACCGAGCAGTATTATTGGTAGGGATTTTGTCCACTGTTTATCTGCTACGCACATTATTGTGGCCTTAAAACTTCGATGCCACCGTTCTATAATACCATTGCAAGCCGGATTATAGGCTGTGGTACGTTTGCGCTGGAATCCCAGTAATTTTGAGAGCTCGTCGAATAGACTTGACTCAAATTGTGCTCCTCTATCGGTCACAATGGTATGCCGAATCGGCTGATCCACGTTCTGATTAATGCCTCTGCTATAGTGCTCGCTCGAATATCCGCGATTGGGGTAGCCTCAGGCCAACGGGTGTAGCGATCGATCATTGTTAGGCAGTATGATTTGCCCTCTGAAGATGGTAGAGGTCCGACGATGTCGATGCTTATTTCGTCGAATCGTTTACTTGTTGGAGGATAATTTCCAATTTTGCTGTGCACATGTCTCGAAATTTTGCATTTTTGACACTGAATGCATTGTTTAGCCCAAGCGCGTATTTCCTGATTCATCGTTGGCCATATGACTTTTCTCTTGATTAGTTTTGCCGTGGCGCGTATGCCTGGGTGTGACCCATTGTGGAACGATTCATATACCTGTCGCCGAAATGGTTTTGGGATGAACGGACGCTGTGTGCCGGTTGAAACGTCACATGTGATTTCTTTGTCTGTCCCGAATAGTGGCGTTTTCTCGAATTTTAGAGACGTGTTTGTTTCCACTAGTCTTGCGAGTTCCGCGTCGGTTGTTTGTTCGTCAGCGATTGCTGCGTAGTCGATACTGCCTCCGAGGTGGATTTGGTCGATCCGTGATAACGTGTCTGCTACCACATTGTTGTCTCCAGGTATGTGCCGAATGTCTGACGTGTATTGTGCTATGAAATCCAAGTGGCGTCGTTGCCTTTGTGATGCCTTTTCGGGATTTTGCTGCAGTGCGTATGTTAATGGTTTATGGTCGGAGAATAGAATGAATTCTCGGCCTTCCACGAAATTTTTGAAATGTTTTATGGCCTAATAAGCGGCTAATAATTCTCTGTCGTATGTGCTGTAGCTAGTCTCGGTGTCGCTCAGTTTTCGCGACTGAAAGAAAAGTGGTTGCCAGCCTTGTTTTGTGAATTGTTGCAGTACCGCTCCTATTGCTGTGCTTGATGCGTCGACGAGAATAGCGAATTTAGCGTTAGGAACTGGATAAGTCAATTGAGTGCATTCAGCTAGTTTTATTTTACATGTTTCGAACGCCTTGTTGGATTCGTCGGTCCAATTTATCGGTGACTTGTCCTTTTTCTTCTTTCCTTTGATGAAATCGTATAGAATTGCCTGGTCGTGTGCCGCCTTGGGTAGGAAAATACGATAGTAGTTTATCATCCCCAAGAAACGGAGAATACCGTCGGTTGTAGCTGGTCGTGGAAAATTCTGAATGGCTTCCACTCGCTGTTTGTCGGGTGACATACCGTCGGCTGTTATGTGAAATCCGAGGAAGGATATTTGGTCCCTGGCGAACTCGCATTTGTTCAGGTTGATTACTAAACCCGCATCCTTTAACCGTTGAAAAACTATACGTAGGTGTTTGAGGTGTTCTTCCATGCTTGATGGATCAACAGATCGTCGATATATGGGAATACGAACGCTAATTCTCGGAACACCGAATGAATCAACCTTTGGAAAGTTTGGGCGGCGTTGCGTAGCCCAAATGTCATACGTGGAAACTCGAACAATCCGAATGAAGTGATGACTGCAGTTTTCTCGATGTCCTTTTCGTCGATAGGTACTTGGTGATAGGCGCGAACGAGGTCAATCTTTGTGAATATTCTGCGCGATTCGAGTTGATGCGTGAAATCTGTCACGAATGGTATTGGATAACGGTCGGGTTTTGTTACCGAGTTAAGGTTTCTGTAGTCCCCGCATAACTGCCAGTTGCCATCCTTTTTCTTTACAATATGTAGTGGACTCGCCCAATTACTTTTGGAGGGTCGACAAACCCCTTGTGCTGTCCACGCCTCGATCTCATCCTTCGCTATTTTTAGCTTGTCCGCGTTTAAGCGTCGTACTTTTGCGTGATAGGGTTGCCCCGTTGTTTCGATGCAATGGGTTACGTTATGCTTTACTACGTTCAAACTGGTCGTCTCGCGAGTAACTGTTTTAAATTCTTGTAACAGTTCCAGTATCTCGGCTTGTTCTGACCCGTATTTGATCGTGGTGATGCCATACGATGGGATTTGAATGGATACTCCTTGGACGTTGATATTCGTGGTTGGATCGATGAGTTTTTTGTTCTTGATGTCGACCAATAAACCGAAGTGTGCTAAAAAATCGGCGCCCAAAATGCATCGGTCGACTGCAGCGACCATGAATTTCCATGTTAGGGATCTGCGAAGACCTATGTTGAGTGTGATGTTTTTGTGTCCGAATGTATCGATGACTGTCGAGTTGGCTGCGTACAATTTAAATGTAGTTGGATTTGATTTTTCGAGATTTGATGGTGGTATGACTGAAACCTCGGCGCCTGTGCCGATTAGGAATTGCAGTTTGTTTTGCGAGTCGATGATAATTAGACGGCTTATTGTGTTATGGCTGCCATCACTTGCCGCGTGAAGTGAGGTGCCTATTGGTTTTCCGGCTTGTTGGATTCCGAACTGGTACTGTTGAAGTTGCATGGTTTTATGCATTTCCGTGCTCGGCTGCCGAATTGGTGATGATACCAACAATTTGGGTGTTTCTCGACCTGTTCTTTTGAACGTGAACTACTGCGCTGACGAGAGAAATTGGCGAACTTAGGGCTGGGAGATCGTCCACGATTGAACTTGTCTCCAGTTTTGTTGAACCTCCCGAATAATTCCTCTACGCGTTGTGAAAGGATGCTGATTTGAGCGGCCAGATTGTTTGATTGCGTTCCTTGTGCTTCGTCTGGAGTAACCTTTATATTGTAGATACCGGCTGGTTTCTGCACGTCAATTATTTTGTCTGCAGCGTTGGCTAATTTTTGTAGGTTGGCATCGTCCATACAGGATAAGATTTCCTGTGCATGTTTTGGGAGTCGCTGTAACCATAAATTCCGCAATACTGGCTCGGTTACTTGATCCACGGACAACGTTTCCATTTCTCGTAGAAGTTGTGAAGGTTTTTTGTCGCCCAGCTGCAGTCCGGACAGTAATCGGTCGAGTTTAATTTTCGCCGACTCGCATAACCGTTCAATTATCACTTTTTTTAGAGTTTCGTATTTATTCGCTTTGGGAGGAGAGAGGATCTGGTCCCGTACCCATTTGACTGTACATGGATCCAGCGTTGCGATGAGATGCCCATATTTGGTAGCATCGCCCGTGATACCCCCAATTCCGAACTGTGCCTCCAACTGCGTGAACCAGATTTCTGGATCGTCGCGATTGAATAGCGCGTATTTCACCGACAATTTATACACTTGCGTCGTTCCGGACGTCGAATGTTCGTTTTCGCCTTCGCTCATTTTAACACGCGCCGATAAAAATTAGTTAAAACGTGGCAGTGAAATGAATTTTTGACTTAGAGTTAACTTTAATTAAATTTATATAATGCAAATGCTCCCTCGTTGGAGCGAAAAAAAAGAAAAATTTGAAATTGCGGTGTACAGTGGGGTACGGCGCATTACTTCCCGCGGTGGTTGTGTCCGTTGATGTCGTATCGCCTTGCTGCTGCTTCGTTCTCGTTGCTTGACTTGAAACACTGTTGTATCGACGTTGTTTGGCTTGAAAGCTCGAGCTTCGGGCTTATGCCCGTGTTTGGTGTTCTTTGTTTTGTGGCCGGCACGTGGTTGTAATAGTTGCGCCGCAATATAACGCGTATGACGCTGGAATATCGCGTTGAATATTTGGCTATTTTAGATCCTTTCGGATCACGTCGGGGTCACCAATGTGGGGAATGTTGCGGGCTCAACGTTTGCTGCTTAAGGCCCTTTACCCACTTTAACCACGCGGTTCACTATCCGGAAAACTTTGGACACCCGTACGGCGCGTACACCAATCTCACTTTAATAAACACAATTAAACTACGGCGGTTATGATATTCACTTTTGTAGTAGATTTTGGTGCGTTTTATGGCGGCGATACCGTGAACTATTGATTCTTTACTATGACGTGTTATAGGGTCGCCACAAGTGTATCCCATAATGAAGAGAGGCACCAAGTGAGAAAAATGTTTTTTTTTTACTAAGCATGATCTATTTCTATAGTATAATATAGAATGTTTTCTGTTGTATGTAAGCAAATCTTTTTCCAGAAATTTTTAAAATGATTCCGTATTCGGCCGAATCGTGTCAGAAATGCAGAATCAAAAAACCCTGCCGATCGGCCGTATATTCGGCCCATCCCTAATCAGTAGTAGTATGTTTTTTCGGTTTTGTGAAAAGGGAACATTTAGTAAAATAATAAATACAAAATTAAATTTTTTATTTTCAATATAAGTATGTAATGTCAAATAAGTAATAATGTAATAAGTGATGATAGTTGGAATTGTACCAATTTTTAAAATCAATGTGGCTGCTTATGGATCCATTTTTTTCAGTTTTTCGCATATTGATCTTCATAAATGGAGCAAGTAAGTGGGAGAGAGGTACTGTCAGGATTTTTCTTATTAAGCTTGTCCTAAATAAACGAGACTCTTGCCAATCTCAAATTTACATTTACAGTGCAAATTACATAAACTAACTACGCAACATGTTTTAAATACACATTGCTCCGCATGCCATGATGTTTTAGTATACTGTTACCCCATTTATTCTATTAATTCATACATTTCCTTATAAGCTCCATATTTTAATTCACATTTTAATCCATATTTTAATCCACATTAAGCACCTGGGATTAAGTTTCTTGTACTCTGAAGGTGCCTTCACAGAGCGAGATTATAATCTGAGATTATTTTTTGTTGTTGTGTATTTTGTTGTTTTTTCTTGTTATGTTGGTATGAATTGGATTATTTGCTCATAAGATAAAAAAATTTAACTTGAGTTGGCCAAAAAAGGGCGTTTACATTTGAAAATTAAGCAATCTAATTGGTAGAAAAGTGGGATAAGAAATCTCAGATTATAATCTCGCTCTGTGAAGGCACCTTGAATAATATTGAACTTGATTCTACATTTATTTTAGCTTGGGCAGGTTAATGTTATATGCTCAATCCCCACACCTCCTCTCAAGCGACGTTTCCACAAACATTCTTTCCAATTTCCTTGTTTCAATAATCTGGCATCCTTTGTGTTAGGGTTCGAATTCCAATAGAGGCGGAATAAAGCCTGATTTCAATTATGAAACTTTTACTGACAGTACTTTTTACTGAATAAAAACGTAAACATCGAAAATTTCATTGAATTGACACAGATCATTCTTTGTTTTTAATTTTTTTTGAAAAATTGCATTGAAAAATAGAAATATTTTTCCAGTACTGACAAAATATACTTCGCTTCATATATTTTTCAATAAATTTTGTCAGTATACTATAAAAAATGTCAGTATACTATAATAATTTTGTCAGTACTGTGAAACTGAAAAAGTGTTTTTTTTCTCTCACACAGCACGCGAATATATATTTTTATTTCATTTTTTTTATACTGTCAGTAAATATTTCATAATGGAAATCAGGCTTTACAAAGGATATTTTTATCATTGATTACCTTGAAGAAAAAAACAAATACATAGTTTTAACTAATAATCTACAGGCAGAGTCTTAATAAACCCAAACATAACAATTATTTTGGTGTTTGTCTGAGAACCACCTGCCTTTTGTAAATATCATTGCCCTCTGCAAATAGAAAAAAAAATCGGCGTCCGGAGCCCAATCATTGTGTAGGGTCGGTGTGCGGGCCAACCGGCAACACTTAATTTTTTGAGTGTCCGGTTCAAATAATGGATATTTTCGGCCGAGTAAAAAGAGTCGTTTACAATAACAAGTCGGCATTGCCGAAGTGCAATGCGTGGTGAGGAGCCATTTAACGATCCTCAAAAAATGTGCGTTTGAGAATTCCTTAAAAATAATTTCATTAGGTTAAAAGAAAAAAATAAGACAAACGATATAATGAATTTTTAGGCGAAAATTTGTCGTTTTCGAGGCTTAATGAAAAGTTTTAAAAAAACTTGTTAAAATATCTTAAAATACCTTATAATGGGTTTGATGCTAGACCAAATTTTTTTTCTTTTTAACTTAAAGGGAAGAAAAATATACCTCTAGCCAAGCTTGAAAAAAAACGTGGAATCGTTTTAAACTGAAATCTATTTTGCTCATGCTTATCCTAGGTACCGCATTACTGAAGAATATTCGTTTTTATTCCTCGACGCCAACAATTTATTGAAATTATAAAAGTTATAGATTTCAATTTTTTAATTTTACCATTTAACGTTAAAGGTTCGTCTTCGGAACGCAAAAATAATTTATTGATATTTTCAACGAAAAATGTTCCTTAATTTAAATGTATGAAATGTTTCAATATAAATACTTACAGCGTGTAAAAATGTATTCATACGGTCACATAATGTTTTACTTAATTTTATTTTATTAATATCCTAACTTCATTACAAAAGTAATTTTCATTTTAAATAAGACCCTTGTTTAATCTGAAACGTCGAAAATCACCATTTCGACCATTATATCAGATATTCAGATCCCGTACAGTTTGTGGGGAAATTTTAATTTCAAGTTTATTTTTTATTTCCGCCGCAATTTTAGGTGCTGATTCTGCTTTATTTGTTTTAATTTCTTCTTTGATCGGCCGGAACGGTGGCAATTCGTGCTACAACCATTTTGTTGCCATTTTTATATGCGTTTTTGGACCGTAGTTTTTTTTATTTTTGTAGTTTTTATATTTCATCAAACCCCAAACCTTCTTTATAAAAGGATGTATGATATTATTTCACTTACAATTTATAACATAACATACAATTTGGAAGGCAAAATCTGGCCTAATATTGAAAATCTTTTTTACTGCATTTAATAGTTTGAAATTCGCAGCGAATAAATACTTTTTTTTTGGCACATTTCCGATACGTTTCAAAATAATTTTTTTTATTTGCTGAAGTTATTTAGCAATATATTTTCAAAAATTAATTTCTCAATGTAATTAAATAGTTATCTTAAATAAACCGATAAAAACTATTTTCAGTTACAAACGAATTTTTTTTCACACTTGCGCGACATGGTTTTAACCGTATAAATATTTTTTTGATACACTGTATATGGGAGCACCCCGAAATCTTGCATTACAAAATCTTGCAAGTACAAAATCTTGCATTTTTTAAAAATCATGCAAATCAAAATCTTGCCAAACCAAAATCTTGCAATTATAAAATCTTGCAAATACAAAATCTTGCAAGTACAAAATCTTGCATTTCAAAATTTTGCAGTTTTAGTATCTGTACCTGTTTTTAGTATCTAACATAATATTGCGTATTCATAAAAGTCAATTGAAAATTGAAATAAGTTAGTTTTGAGTTTAAATTAAACTATAGCAATTTTATTCACAAAAAAAACAGAAGAAAAGTTATAATTGTATAATATAATTAAAATAAAATAAATTATACAGCAATTAAAAAAAGGTAATATTATGCGCGATTTTTTACTGACTCTTTTGCTTTTTTTAATGATACGTTTTATTTTTTTTATTTTTGATAAATTTTCAATGATTCGGTATACTCCAGCATGCCGTTGTGTAACCACAACTTTAAGGCGTCGGCGCCAAGCTTTGACACTGTTTTGGGTCCGTGGGAAGTTTTCTGATCCTATATCTCCATCGGCAATAGACCAGAATTGTGGCATATATCTTGGTGTATGATTGAGGCCCCTAATATAATTTTTGTGGAACCACCGTCCAATTAGTTTCGCTCCGCTGTTCTCATCATATTGTTCATATAAATGATGATAATATCCAGGTATTTCGTTTGGTGGAATGCAAGCCAAACTTTTCAGCATCCGAATTTAGATTGAAAAATCCTCAGAACTGGCGTATCTCGCCACAAACCGTTGCTTTTGTATCCTTCGCCAAATTATTTGGCCGAAGTGGAAAAGGCAACCTTTAAACGTTGCTTTGGGGAAAAATGTTGAAGCTGATGACAAAATTGCCTTTTCGAAATCTGTTATGACTCTCTCTAGATTTAAATTAATACCCAGTTCCAAGCTGACTTTCCTTAAGTTAAAAAAAAATCTGTCATAAACCTTCAGAGATTTTTGCTCATTAAGCAAAATATTAAAGGTACAATTTGCCCCTCAACACACCCGTAAATTGAAGAGAGCTGACGCATGATGGATGGAGCTACGTCGAAAGTTCCATCCATGATCCAGCAACTCGATTCCGCCAGTAACGCTAACGATGAAACCGTCCCCATTATTATAATTTTTTCATCGTCAAACTCTTCATTACAAAGGATAAATAATTTCCCTTTCAACATATTTCCAGCTTTCGGGTATATTTATAGCCTGCAAACTATCTGGTTCTTTTATTTTATTTCTGCCGATTCTTTGAATTTTTATCCTTTGTACCTTTCTTGACGGTAAGTATACCCGCGAGTTTCTTTGGCAATTAGTAATGCTATCTCTAATTATAATAGCAGGTGCGGTATCGAAGTTTTAAGCCTGCATTTTGATTGAAATATTGGAACCCATATGGTTTTATCGAAAGCCAAGGGTTCGTGGGAATGATTAATTGAATGTTTTAATATTTCATGTTTACCTTCAACTTTGTGTGTGACTACTCGTCCTTTGCACGATAAAGATTTTTGTTTGCTGCAAACCCAATTAAAAGTTTCCTTCGTTTTTCTGTTTAAATGGTACGCATAGCCATCAACGAATAACTTATTCTTACCTCTGTTCGAGGTAACCACTGAAATATCCATAATTCGGATATGCCTAAAATAAATAATTTCATAAAAATTAAAAATTAAAATTAATTTTTATTGAAAGTTGCTTACAAAATGGTTTCTTGTGTCCAGATTTCCAAAGAACGTTCTTATATTTTACGATTGTTTTTATGAAATATCACGTATAACATAAAAAAAGGCAACTTTAATTTCATTTTATTATTGTTACTTTATGATTGCAATTATCATTATACAGTAGAATTTTGTCAATGCGATTTGTTATCTTGCATAACAATTTCCCGTACATTTATAGAATCGCGGGCGCGATTCTATAAATGTACGGGAAATTGTTATGCAAGATTTTGTAATGCAAGATTTTGTAATGCAAGATTTTGAAATGCAAGATTTTCTAATGCAAGATTTTGTAGTGCAAGATTAAGGGGCTAACCCACTGTATATACCGAACTCGTGGGAACTCCATCGTTAGGTTTTTGAAGGACAGAGTGGGTATTTTACATTATTTTTTATTTTTATTTTTTTTTTGTAATGATCTAGGCCGGAGAGGATCAGTACATAATTCTGTTTAGCAAAATTCTGTTTTTTTTGTTTTCTTGAAAAATTTTGTTTTAAAAAATTCTGAAGTTTTGCCAAAAACGATACATATAGAGACGACCAAGCCATATTATAATATGGTAAAAGTTTAGTAAGATTATTTGTTATTGTAAAAAAGTTTATTGATGAAGCCCACTAATTGTATTAAGTAGTGCGTATACTTACATACATTTTGCTCTTTTTTTTTTGTTATCCGAATCAAAACGAAAATAATTGTACGCAATGAAAGAATGGAGAATGATCCTGCGATAATAAAATTTTCTGTTTTTTTTTTAATGGAAGTTACCGAAATTTGTCTTGGTTTTGATTGTATGTACATTTTAACAAACAATTTTTTTCTTTTACGATGGTTAATGTCGATCTGCAACATATGTAATACAGATAAGTAATCATGTGAAGAATTTTCTTTTAGCTTTGTATTTGTTCCGCTTATTCCGTACGCCCATTTTTCGATCTGAAAATTTTGGCCAAATATACTAACATTAAAATATTTATTGATTGATTGATTGATTGATTGATTGTGAGTGTACGGCCAAGCATTATAGCAAGTCTCCCAGACTCCCGAGCACACACCGTACACCCGTTTACACACAACAAAACCGAAGGATTGGATAGGATTATTAGTAGGGACAGACTCGACCCGGTTACAGACACCAATGCGATCGATAGTTAGTAAATTAACGGCACAAAAGACAACACAATCTAACTACATTTTTAGATGATCATTTCTCTGGAATCCAGGGCCGGATACTCAGGTCTCCCTAAACCTAAATTAAAAATTATTAATGTTGTAATTTCCCCCTGTTCGCCTTTCAATAATTTACCTGATAAAATATTTAAGAAAATCTAAAATTACTAAGCTAAAATTATAATTATAATTATAGTAGAATTCGCTTATAGCAAACACTCAAGGGACATAATTATGTTCACTATAGCCGGCTGTTCATTTTAATTAAATATTCGTTTACGTTTATAAACGTAGTTCTTTGTTTGTAGTGTATAAGAAAAAATAAGTAATTTTAATATGTTCCGAAATGAAAACATATTAAAATTATATTCGGAACATATTAAAATTATATAATTAAATAAATAGAATTCTGTCTATTAGTCGGTTTCGTTGAATTATTGTTCGTAAATACTAATATACTTCTCGTGTTAATCGAAACACAATTAAAATGGTCTAACCACCGGTAGCATATTAGATATTACATGAATTAATTAATATTCAACAAAAAAGTAAAAAAGTAAAAATTATCGTACACAGAAATAGAGCTGTGTGAATATTGTGAAGAAGAAAAATTGTAAGAGAATTTATCTGTATTAGTTATGATTCGCTAATACTTAACGCACAGCATATTCTATATGTATAGAATGTAAATTGTGGTATAATCAGTCCAGTCGCCGCGACCTGATGAGAAGATTGATTTTTTCATAATCATAAGCTCATCAGTTCGAAACTGGATTGAATTCTCTTACAATCTTCGGAACATATTAAAATTATATAATTAAATAAATAGAATTCTGTCTATTAGTCGGTTTCGTTGAATTACTGTTCGTAAATACTAATATACTTCTCGTGTTAATCGAAACACAATTAAAATGGTCTAACCACCGGTAGCATATTAGATATTACATGAATTAATTAATATTCAACAAAAAAGTAAAAATTATCGTACACAGAAATAGAGCTGTGTGAATATTGTGAAGAAGAAAAATTGTAAGAGAATTTATCTGTATTAGTTATGATTCGCTAATACTTAACGCACAGCATATTCTATATGTATAGAATGTAAATTGTGGTATAATCAGTCCAGTCGCCGCGACCTGATGAGAAGATTGATTTTTTCATAATCATAAGCTCATCAGTTCGAAACTGGATTGAATTCTCTTACAATCTTCGGAACATATTAAAATTATATAATTAAATAAATAGAATTCTGTCTATTAGTCGGTTTCGTTGAATTACTGTTCGTAAATACTAATATACTTCTCGTGTTAATCAAAACACAATTAAAATGGTCTAACCACCAGTAGCATATTAGATATTACATGAATTAATTAATATTCAACAAAAAAGTAATAAAGTAAAAAAAAAAAGTGTTCGTACAAATTCAAGGCACACAACTATATGACAAAACCATATGATCATTATAAGCGTTTGTTCGTTATATACATGGTTTGGTATAAACGGATTATACTAACATTAAAATATTTATTGAATAAATATTAAAAATTGGAAGTACTTAATGCGAATGAACAAAATAATAAATCGTAAATATGTAGCATTAGAACAGAAGAGAATAATTCTAAATGTCTATAGAAATCAAACAGTAATAGTTGTTTCTTAAGCTCGGTATGCTGTCCGAGCTAACTAAATTTTTAACTCGGCATTCACGCCTCCACGAAATCACAGATATTTTTAAAGTATTATTTTGAGATTTTTAATTTTTTCGCGTGGGGCAATGTAGCTTAATTTTATGTTAAATTTATTTGTAAAATATATCTCAGCTCGAGCCTGGGTATCATGAAATCCGATACCGGTGGGATTTTGAAGGAAATCGCGCGGTTTCTGTATGTAAAAACTAATTTGAAAATGTTTAATCATTAAAAAAGCACTCTTTAATTTTTAATAATATTATACATCATTTAGAAAAAACCTAAAAAATTCGAAGCGTCGTCCATGAAGAAATAATTTTTCAACCTTTACAGGTTATGTTAAAATTGCTGTCGAAAATGTTCTATACAATTTTGCTATAAACTAAAAAATAAAAAAAACGTCTTTGTATCTTATATGGGCATCAGATTTTTCTTCTCTTTTCGTTTTTTTTTTTAACATTGGTTCATTTTTATCATGGATTAGATCTTTTTCCTCAAACGTCAAATGATGTAAATTGACAACCGAAAACGTAGGGCAAGACGTTACGTTGATATCTTGTTTTCTGTCTTTTAGGCAAAAATATTAAATTATTACGGTAGATCTAATTTTAGAAACGTTTTTATATTAATTTGATGTTGTTTCCATAAACGATAATTCTTATGTATTTGACATACAACGATAATTCTTATTTGCTTGTCCTACGGCTTCGATGAATTTAGTGTCAACATTTTTGGAGGGGAAAAGGTCTACAGATGCTTAATTTGAACGCAATTGAGCGCTTATTTATTCAAAAAAGTTCTAATTTTGGTTTAACCCCTTTTCTAATCTTCGCTTGAACCAGCATATTTTAAAAGTTATAAATTCGAAACAAATAAATATATAGACTAAATTTTAATGTCACAGTTAATTAAGACATCTAATTTCTTTTATATTCTGTGAGCTACATTTATTTAAATTATGGTTTATAATTAGATAAAATACCAATATTTAATTATCTTGGTTGCCATAATTTCGCGCTTTGAATTTATACTCGAACCAAATCCAAGGTCCCAGAATGGATCAACATTAACTGGAATACCGTTCATCATTGCGATACTACTTACTACATACATAGTAAAACTAACAATTTGAACAAATATTTTTGAAATGTAAATTATCACATGACTATTTCCTCAATATCACGTAAAAAGCAAACAGAAATATATGATGTCATATTCAGGCGGTCACCACCCATTAAATGTTCGAATAAACATAGTTGAATCTCATGTACTTATTGTAAGTATATCTATAAGTGTGCAATGACGACTGATAACTAAATAAAGTCTGCTTGTGTATGTCGATATATTTCAACCATAAACACAAATGTAATAAAATAACTTAAGCATATCTCTCGAGCGTACATCTTATCTAAACTTTAATTCTAAACTCGTGAATCACAAAAGCAACTATTGAACTAGGTATGTAAGTTCTCATATTTGATGGTTATCAATATTGTATTTGATTGGAAGAAACATTTTTTTAAAATTACAATCAACCTTGATAACTACACTAAGCTTGCTATAACCAAACAGTATATCGTCTAAAATTCTAAAAAGTAGCAGATTCTGTAGTTCTGCTAGGTAGGTAGAAAGTGTTATGTAATGTTTTAGTGCGAGAACTTTCACTGTATGAACTTGTATTGTCTAAAAGTGATGTTTCAATGATATATTAAAATTTTAATTTAGGCATGAGATAAGTTAAAAGTAAATACATCATAACAAACACTTTCGATGCCTGGTCTTTTTTGTGGCTGAAGGAAATATAAAATATAATGACATAATAATATTATGCACACTATTCTTTTGAAGAGTTTTCTTAAATTGCACAATAATTTATGATTGAAGCTAGTTTAGTTTCAACTCCTTTGTCGAACTTTACAGTACATGTCCATTGAATTAGCAACTTTTATAAAACTTAGTTTTTCGGGCAATTCAATATCATAGCATCAATTTATTTATCAATATTTCATTAAAATTGTTAAATTAAGATTTAATGAATATAAAAAAATTAAAGAAAAGTTTAATAGATCTATTATTTAATATTTAGTCCACATTCCTTTATTGTTGAGCAACATTTCGACTCTTTGTGGCATAGTCTGGAACGAGTTTACTATGGTTTTTTTAATAAGTGGGTCGTTGAACCATATGTTTTAATTTCCTCAATCAATGTTGTGTTTTTTCGATAACTGCGTCTTTAGAACCGCTCAAATATTTTCTATTGGGTTCATGTCCGGAGAGTTCCTCTCTAATAGCGGTATGTTTTTGGAACTCAAATAGTTTTCAACCGACTTGGCGGTGCGACAAGGAGCTCCATCCTGCTGAAAGATGTACCTTTGCCGACGGCGAAATAATTGGGGGAGTTTTGGTAGAAAAACGTTATCCAACATCTGAATATATTTATCAGCATTCATAATGCCATCTTCTAAATGAAGAAGCCCAGGACGTTTTGCGGTGATACACCCCCAAACCATGACATATGTTGGATGTTTAACCTTTTGTACAACACAGTCTTCATTGAAACGCTGATGTGAGCGGCGTTTAACAAAAATATTTCTCTCGGCAATAATTTGGACCGAAGATTCATCCGAGAAACAAACCTGAAAATTTGGCCGTCTAAAAAAATTTGTAAATACGAAACGGCAAACAGGAATTTTTACTTAAATTAGACTATTCACTGAGAAGTGCTTATATTTCCGTCCCCATGCAATTCGTTTAATTATCATGTTGGACGTTAATTTTTGTTTAATAGTCGGACGACACTGTTTTAATACAAATTGTTTAAAGCGGCGTCGCAATGTTCTATTCGAGATGTTGATATCGTACTTCTTTATAATGTCATTTATTGAAGCCGTTGATCGGTTACGATTCTATAAGGTTAATTTTAAGATGATTCTGTCTTCCCTTTCGGATGTTTTCTTTTGTTTTCTGCAATTTTCCCTGTGCGGTGGAGTCACGACCTCGCCATTTTGGAGTGATTTCTTAATTCTAGACACAACATGTTTACTGGTTCCAACTATTTTGGCAATTTCATATTGTTTTAATGATAAATGTTCCAATAAATCAGTAATACGTTGTTTTTTATCAATAAAATGTCAGCTTTTCGTCCCATTTTGGCAGTAACGCGAAACTCTCAAAAATCACTTACTAAACACAATTTAAAATTATAACCTATCGCACCAATAAAGAACCACTAACACAATACTTAATAAAAAAAATAATGATACCTCATTTATTCCACTATTTAAGTACTACCGTTACCTAATGTTCATCAATCGCTCGCTCGGCGAAATACAAAATTTAGAAAAATATTCAATAACAAATTCAAGAGAAATAACGGTAAATAATTTTGTGCGTCATAAACGGCGCTAGACTTGTGCTATAAAATAAAAATAAAATTTTCCGGAAATTGCTTGTATTAGCTATTAGTGCAATTTTAGAAAATCAAAATTTGCTGATTCAATGACCATGTACTGTAACTTGCGTTGGTGATTTTCTAACGTAAATGTTACCCGCCGTTTCCTGGAAATATTGATATCGTTGTTTCTGGATGAAATCTCATGAAAATACATAAAATTCGAAAGGCATGAAAAATGGTGAAATTTCTAAACCGATATTCTTAGAGGACTACAGTCTCTTTAGGAAGGAAATTACAAACGCTCATCAGATAAATTTATTTATTAATCCAATCGTCAAATTTTTACTACCATTGAAATTAATTAAGATCGTAGTGCTCCCTGCATTACTACTTTTATGATTTTTTTTTCTTTTTACTGAAAAAGAAATTAAACACAGTTTCTTTATAAGAAAAACGATAAGCAATATTATACAACTCATCGCAAAATAGACCAATCAGCACCCTGATTCTATAAAAAATAAGATAATGTGTAAACGGGTAAACTTGTGAAAAGCATAAGTAGCTTACTTTTATGAGTTTGGAACTTTTCGATATTATTTTAGTAATAAGTCAAACCGAGAAATTGCAAACTCGTAAAAGTAAGCTTTGCTTTTCACAAATTTACCCGTTTACACATTATCTTATTTTTTTAGAGAATCAGGGTACAGATAGTTCAATTTTTCTTAGTTACGCTGTATAACATCGGTTATTTCCGTTGCTAAGTTGTATTTCGCGAAACACAACTAGTGGTGTTTCGATCGCAGACAAATGAATCATATCGTTTGCAAAACGTATTCGGATGCTACTGAATAATTTCGATTAATAATTTGTTTAATATATTTGGTTGATTCGTTGTATAGTCTTAACATATACAACTCGAGCTTCGAAAATCATCTGAATATACAGTTTGCGGACTCGATGTGGGACACCTACGGTGTCGTTGCTTTTCCGAGGCAACACATCTCGATCTCTCAACTGTATATTAGATTATTTTCGAACCTCTTGTTGTATAACTACTGAAAATTAGGTGCTGAATTTTGTTTTATCCGTTGTTTCTGCCTGCAGTTTTTGGTGATTAAAGCCAAATAACTAATACAAAGATAGCAGAGCAATTGGAAATTACATTATTATTCATTGATAATTAAAATTTACATAAAAATATCAAATTCTTTGGTACTGTTTTTTTGTGACTAAATTTTCGACTTTTCTATGTATATAATGTATTTAGTTCATACCAGTTATTCAAAGATGATAAAAGGTTTAATAAGGTATGCTATGCCTGACTTTTCATTATTTTAAATTGCGACTTTTCTTACGTTAATCGAATGTATTGTTACAATAATCGCTTTCCAATCGAACAACTGCAAGCACCCGCTAGCAACCGCTAGTAAACAGCAAACCGCTATTACGATTGATAAGCTCACAATTGGATGTTATGAGTAAAACATAACCTCATAATCGGAATTGTTTGAAATTACGACAAAGTTATTATTTTTTTTTTATAAAATCAATAAAAAATAATATATAACGCGCTAAACAAAATCAATTAAAATTTGTAATTTTACCATAAATATTAATCCGTTCTACATTCAACCACCTAGCGCCGAAATTGTGCGTAACTGCTTCTAACTGCTCGTAATAAATGCTGCGTTCCATTTGACGTGGCAAAGTACAAATAAGTACTTGGGTGTAGATGGTAAATGGAACGCAGAAAATTACTTGCGAAAATAAAATGTAATTTAAAAAAATTTACCTGCAACATGGAAAGTTGGAAAATTAATTATTAATTTAAAAACTGATCAGCCGTTTCTTACCGATTATTTGTATTAAATATTCTGGTAACGAAGTCGCCTTAAATTTAAAAAGCAAACTACACATAATGTTGTACAAGCTATCATAATTCAACACGAAATATTAAATTAACTATCTTTTAGTGAAGAGGAGACATTTACAAAGCTTAATAGTATTAATAATAATAAGGGATGTGGATCTGATTTACTAACCCCTTATTTTCCTTTTTCCCATACTAAATTAAATTAAATAATATCAGTACGCATCAATAATTAGTATATTCTTATTAGTAATACAAATGACAAAACAATTAGCATAAAACAAAACCTGTCATTGAATGTCCGCTGAATGCTTGAATTTTCTTTATTCTAAAATTCTATATAATACTGAAATGCAATATTCATAGCGAACAAATGATGCCACATATACCTTATGGTGTTGAGTTCCGTTGTAGTTTATGTTTTATGAAAAAGAGATCAATCACAACGGTCGACCGGTGTTATAAAATGGTTATGTTTGAGAAATTCTTTCTCGCTGTAAATTGTTGTCCAATAGTAAAAAAATCTCACCAGCGGTAGTCTTTTTATTATATATAAAATATAAAAAATAGTTGTGTAGTGAATATTAAACATACATGGTTCTCGAACCCAAAAAACCAACCGGCAATTAATCAACTGTACCTATACACGGTCTTTCAAAACCAAAAACCAACCGGCAATTAATCAAATATACACGTAATTATACATTCAACTGTGGATACAGCTAAACAACAACCAGCAGATAAAAATCCAGCGAATTTCATCATTATCCAGAAAAAACACCAGATTATATTGATAAATTAGCAATGGAAGAGATTCTTCAAAATCAAGAACAAATTGGAGGAAAAATCACCACTCTACAAGCAAACTACAACAAAGATGGGGAAAGAAAAACCAAAAATATTTGGAAGCTAAAATCGAACAGCTAAAAGCACTTTATGTTGAATACGTAAAAGCAGATGAGCAAATTCAAAGAAGTGATCCACCACTAAAAAGAAGTGATCCACCACTAGACATGCGACGTCGGCTCACCAACGGTCACCACCTACGCCAACACGATAATCCAGTCTTGAGTTCGCCATTCCATCAATAGAAAAAATTGATGTTCATCAGACAATCGAAGCTTCAGATATACCATCAAAGGGATCCTGGCAAAGTAACAACAACTCATTGAAGCAAATTCTTAGAAGACAGGACGTCAAAATGCGAGAAATGTACAGCAGCAATGCAATTCTCTCTACAATATATGAAACGCGCAATGGAACAGATCATTGACAAACACGAAGAAATATGTGTCGAAGCATCAGACGATGACCAAGACAAGTTGGAGTATTTTACAAAGGAATATTATGAAACCTTAAGAAGAGAGAACATCAAGATGGCAATAAGAATGACAACTGCGATAGAAGAGAATTCAACAAAAAGTGATACGGAGATAGAAATAAAGTTGAAACCTATAGAAATACCGGTATTCTATGCAGATTATATGAAATGGGGTAGCTTCTCAGAAATCAACAAACTGATAGATCAAAATCAACGGCTATCCAATAACCAAAAAAACCAATTATCTGGGGTAGTGGCTAAGCTTATTTGTCATTTAGAATCGACGGCAGATAATTATGCAAAAGCTTGGAGTATATTAAACAACCGATACAACAACAAAATACTGCTCATCTCAGCTTTCCTAAATACATTGCTGAACCAACCAACCATTGCTACTGAGTCGTCATCTGCAATTAGAAATATGTATGCATGATACCACTATCGAGTGCCTACACGCGATTAAGAACTTTGGAATAAACGGCGAATCTTGGAATTCATTTCTAATTTTCATTTTATTGAAAAAGTTAGACAATGAAACGCGACGACTGTACGAAAGTTTACTTAAAACCCCATGTGAATTTCAAGAAACAACCGAATTCATGAAGTTCCTTAAACAAAGATTCAAGACTTTAGAAATATCGTCCTTGCTTAAATGATTCTGCAATTCCTTTAAAGCAATTTCGGGGTTATTGTGTGACATCCGAATAACCAGGTCATCGGCAAATGTTGATATTATTACTTTGTTGGTTACAGGCAAATCAGCTTGCACACTGCCTTGCGGGACACCTGTATTAATCTCATTTAAGCAAGTAGTTGCGATATTTTGTTTGATCATGTGTTACCTTTGAAGAAGAGTTTCCCAAAACGGAGTGAAATTTCTTCGGTAGAAGCTCTTAATTTTGCATATTAATACATCATGCCAAACTTTATCAAAGTCTTGTGCGATATCCAAAAAGGTAGCAGAACAATATATCTTTTCCTCGAATGTGATTTTGATTGCATTTACAACTCAATTCGGAACCCAAATTGATGGTCTTGAATATCGCGCCGTTCTTGTAATATTGCTAGATGTTCTAATTAGCTTTGAGATTATGGGCAGCATGCTTATTGGACGATATGGCTTATATATCATTGTGATCAAAGATATTTTCCATTTTCGTGCTAGGCCGTTTACATTCCATATGGCTATTTTGATGATGGTAATTTTTGGCTTTTTACGACTATCTCTATCATCATTAGATCCATGGTTCTCTTCATCATCGTCATGAAGCTTATATGACCCCTTACCGTTTACAGTTGCTTACTGTTTTCCAATTTGGGCGTTTGTCTTTACATTTTCTGGTCGTGCTTCTTTTCTAGCTGAATAATCAAGATTAAGGATTCGTTGCTCTGCTCGCTGCTTTGGACTGATTCTCCTTTTCAATTGTAGATAAATTGCCCAACCTCTATAATTAGCTGTGTGATTTCCATCGTAGTAGCTGCATTTTCTCACTGATGCTTCTTTTTTTGCTTTATTGCAAACCTTTGAATTATGAAGTTCACTACATACATATAACAAAAACATCATTCAAAGTGGAATATGCTCTAGTGTGTCCATATTCTTGGCACTTAACACACTGTACCGGCCGATTTCTTTTCCTGAGTTCCTCGAAGATAACCCTTCTTTGTTTCATGGTTGCCTTTTACCTTTTTATTGCCTGGTTCTAATTCCAGACGGAACAATGGCTGAGGCGCCTTCTCCCGATTAAAAATATTGGTAATAGCTCTGCATTGGAAGCCTTTTTCAGCTACAGCACCTTGTATTTCGTTTGTCATCCATGTAACTCTCTACTCCTTTTAATATAACAACCAATCCTTGGCAATATTTTCAATATTGAGCGTTGAATTGTTGTTTCTTTTTTATCTCCTCTTTTGATCCCAGAAATATACAATGCACCTTCCGTAATAAATTCGATTGTGTTTGCATGTTCCCTTCCCTATTTGATTCTTCCCTCAAATAGATCTGTGGCGGCTTCTCAGTTTTTGGAGTTGTTTCGTGCGGCTGGTCATCAAGAAACAAGCAAGAATACCTATTACCATGCGTTAATTCAACGCTACTTTCACTTGTCTGTTTCGGGCGGCTGGTCGTCAAGAAACAAGCAAGAATACCTATTACCATGCGTTAATTCAACGCTACTTTCACTTGCCTGGTAAGGTAATTTTTTGAGCATTTAGAATTGGTTGTCGCTTTGGACTATGCTGCACATTTTTATTTTTATTAATATAATTGAGGTTGTGACGTTCGGTGGCAAATCGCTTGCGGACATCGCTATCTACTGATTTGGTACAGCCTTTTTTACTTGAGGCGGAGATAAGAACATCTCGATTTCACTTATTTTTAAAATCACAATATTTTAAAACATAAATAATTTTATTTAAAAAAAAAAAAAAAAGATTTAAACTGCTGATTCAACTTTTCACACAAGTAATACGTAAATTATTTTAAATATTTACTCGGTGGTAGTAAAATTACAATTATTGGTAGCTTTGAAATTAAAATTAATTCGATTTGCACATTCTGCGGAATCTAATAAGGTTTGATTTTCCTGAAATTTACCTAATTTATCTGCTATAAGAATTATAGCGGTTGGTAATAAAGTTAATAAATAAATGAAACTTAATAATTTTATCGTTAAAAAATTTTTAGATGACATTGAAATGAAAGTATCTGGTCTGTCATCTTTACAAACAACATCTGCAAACGAGATCTATGTTTGAAGACTTGTGGTTGAGCTTTTAAGAAAGCCGGTAAATTCCATACCAGTTGTATACAGCTGTCGCCCGGTTCTAGGCAGCTTCGCTTATATTGCTATTGCTAAATAATCAGCGAATAAAATAATCAAAATAAAAAAAATAAAAAAATCCAAAAAAAAGGTTTGCATTTTACAGCGAAGGCTTTGAAGCCTCCATGAGAATATGTGTCAGTGCTATTGATTCCGGCTGATAAGCAATGCAAAGTGAGCCTGGGTTAAAATGTTCTTAGATTATACAGAGGAGAGTCATTTCCAAATTCAGCACTAAATTCAAAAAGTAGCTATCCGCTGATTTTAGTGCTGAGATACCCAGACAATAATATTTAGAGGTTTGTTTACATAGAGATCAAAGGGTTGATAGATGAGGGGTAATGAGCTTCGTTTATTAAAATTAATATTTGTTCCAGCTCAACCCAAGTAGAGAAGCACAATGATGCCAAAATGTATGGTATGATATATTATTATTATTAACATCGAAATTGGCCAGTCTATGGGGATAATCGATCAATCGAGGTTTTAATCGACGAATTCTTAAGTGTATTTATTTAACTTTTAATTTAACAAAAATCATTTGACATCATAAGCAGCTTTTTAATTCCTGTTTTTTTATATTGAACATACTATATTTTATACCGAATAATCTCTGAAAATTAGGAATTACAAGAGGTCTACAAGTCTACTTCTTTCTTGTTTATTATTGTTTTGGCATGCTAATAAATAATAAATAGCGCAATCAAGTGAAACAAAAGTTGCTGCATACTTAATATATTCTAAAATGGGAATGTTATATTCGCATAATATGGGAATATAGATATTCGCATTTGTGCTGTTTAGAATTAGGAACTGCAAGGTTTTTTTTAATAATTTCATATAATAATAATAGTAAAACAGCAAATTTTAATATTTTTTAAATTTCAGTGTCATTTATTAAGATTTTTAATTCATTTTAGTTATTACATAATAAAAAAATCATTTCATTTTTGGAAAATAAGATAAATAAACTCGTTCATACAAATGTATATAATTACGAGATATGATAATACATAACTACTTAATAAAATATTGATCTAGAGTGGTCTGTTTTTGGTTTAGTCGGTTTTCTCTTATTAGTTTATCTGGTATAACATTAAGTTGGATTATTTCCTGTTCGTTGATAAATTTTTTGGTTTCTAAGTAACCCATTAATTTACCATAGCACTCGATCGCTTCACCCATAGTTAACTTGTTACTTCCCAGTATGTGGACCTCTGAATCACTAGAGTCATTATCACTATCTATTTCTACAGCTGATGGCGGATTTAATACAACGTCAATTATTTCTCAACGTCAATCTTTTTCTTCTTGTCATCACAATTAATCCAATTGACTACATCTTCCCGAGTGGAAGTTTCATCTATACATGTAACATTAACCAAGTCGTAAATTGACTGTTCGGCTTCAAATGTTTCGGCATTTTCTTCTTCTCCAGCTTTTTTTAAATCCTGCCAAATGTTGTACCATCTTTTTTACAACACTGTTGGAGTCACTGCATTCCAGGCTTGAAGAACACATCAAATATAAGCTTTAATGTTAAAAGATTTTTGAAGAGCGAGAATGCCCTCGCTAGTATCCATACCGGTAATTTTGCGCATTATTTCTTTCCGATAATGGCATTTTAAACTCCGAATCACACCCTGATCCATAGGTGGTATCAATGAAGTAAAATTTGGCGGTAGATATATTACATGTACATTGTCCTTTCTAAGCCTATTTTCATCAGGATGAGCCGGGCAATTATCAAGGAATAAAATTATTTTGGAATTTCCCGTAAGACCAACTTTTTCACAATGCGCACGAGCTTCTGGAACGAAGTGGTTTTCATACCAATCGATGGTCAGGTCTTGTGTAATCCAGGCTCTTTTGTTTGCTTTATATACAACTGGAAGCCGACGAATTCCTTTCAGTGCTCGTGGTTTGGCACTTTTGCCTATAACCAAAAGTTTACATTTATGCGTGCCAGTTACATTTGAGCACACTAGGGCTGTTAGTCGTTCTTTGGATACTTTTATTCCTAAAGTTCTCGCCTCGTCAGATGTTACCAAGGTATTATGCGGAAGGCATTTCCAAAAAATGCCTGTTTCATCTGCGTTATAAATTTGTTCCACAGTTAAATTTTCGTCTGATACAAATTTCGAAAATGTTTCAATGAATAAAGTAGCAGCATCGCCGTCTGCAGACAGCTGTTCTCCAACAATAGTTGTATTGCTTTCATAAAACCAAAAAAAATTACAACAACAATCGTACTAGATAGACCAAAAAAAAAAGTTTAGCTAATCCAAAAAAAATTCGTGGTTAACAAATTTTAACCGAATTTTTAGTTTTAATACATGCCAAACGAGTCGAATTGATAAGAAAATACACGAAAAAAAATTAGATTTGGTTAATTTTTGCTGTTGCTTTGACTAGCGTTAACCACTCATTTTGGTTGAAAGCAATACACTTAATATTGAGGTGCCGAATTCCATGCCTTTTTTACTTTCTTTTACTCTAGTAAAATAAAGTATAGTACATAATCATAAAAAATTTGGACCTTGAGATTTTTAGAGATTTATTTGTTTTGAGGTCCCCTGAGTCCGAAAAAGTGGGTTTCGAAATGGTGTCTGTCTGTCAGTCTGTCTGTGTCCTCTCTACAGCCCAGATGGTTTAACCAATCGAACTGAAACTTCAGATTTAAGCTTTTTTGATAAATTGGGAGGTCCCAGTGAATTTTACTCCAAATCGGCTTACCGGAAGTGGCCACTCCCTTGGTCCAGAAAATTATTTTGCAAATATCTTAAAAAATATAAGGTTTACAAAAAACTACTTAATACAAAATGTTTCCAAAAATTAAAAACAAATAAAAATAAAAAATTAAAAATTAAAAAAAAAATTTAAAAATTTAAAAATTAAAAAAAAAATGAAGAAAAAAATAAAATTTCTCAAAATTCTCTGTTCGTAAAAGAAAGTCGTGTGTTGGCCACACCTCGATTTTTTAAATTTTTGTAGCCACCCTGACGAGTAATTACAGTCCGATGTAATTTTCAGTTCATTATGAAAATATTTTGCCTTTTCGGGTAGTAATTGGCCGGAAATTGGAACTCTATCGGCGCGACACTGTTTAAATCACATATATAATGCTTGTCCAATGTAGGATTTTCGGCTGTCCGAAGCGTTTTTCGCTCAGTCATACCTTTAACAGTCATACTTTCTGCGAAAAATTTAAAAATGGTCTCCTTATATTTTTTTAATCATAGATTGTTGATAGGCCAACGCCGTATTTTTCCTTAAGTATATTTACGCTTCTACCGCTCTCCACATCTTTAATAATGTCGACATTATCTTTAATAGTTAATACTTTTCGTTGTCTTTTTACTGTTTTATTTTTTTGAGGTGCCATTATTAGCTGATTTTAATTATTAAAAAAAAAAAATCTAATTAAATTATTAATAAATTCGTTAGAATATCACAAAAGAATCTAATATGTACTTACTTGTTGAATTTTAGAAATTTAATTGTATGTAAAAAAGTTTTATCAAAGAAAATATGTAATAAAACTATAAAGCAAATTAGCGTCCATTAACTTTGATGATTTACCTGAATTTAGAATACATATTATGTAAAGTCAATTTTACATAAGCAAATTAAAAGAGAAAATGAAAAAATACGAAAAAAAGGTTTTTCCGGATATTAGAGGTTATTCCGGATAAAAGATCTTGATTTTAGAGAATCAAAATTTACGGTTATTGGATATTCCGGTTAGTAGAATTTCGGATAAAAGAGGTTCCACTGTACTATCAAAATGACACATATTTAAAAATATTTATTCCCCGCATCCTATTCAATTTCCCCATATACTAAAACAAAAACATCTATAGTTTTTTAGAATTATAGATGTGTTTGACTAAAAGTAAAAATTACCCACACAACTTCATCTCGTGAGACTTTCAACTATCAAAATTTGACAGACTCTGGATTACTCTAGAAAGTAAAAACTTGACACACAACTTTATCCCGTGGTATAATTTTACCTGTCAAAATTTCAAATTTTGTGGTTCAAATTTTTTATGATGAACTTCCCCAAACATTAGAAAGTTGAAATTTGGCAAACAACCTTACCCACTGAGGCATTTTCAACTATCTACATTCGGCTGTTTTTGCACTACCTTCTCTCGTTCGTGTGGTTCAACTTCTTTAATGTAATTTTTGACTAACCTCCATATAAAAGAAAGTTGAAATTTGACAAACAACTTTATCTCCTGAGCCATTTTCAAGTATCAACATTTATTTGATTAGAGATTGCCTCGCTCATCCAATCTGACATGAGCGATTTCTGCGTGTTTCAACTTCTTTAAGGCTATTTTTGACCAACACCCCTATAATAGAAAGTGGAAATTTAGCAGACAACTCTATCTCACAATTATATCTCTCGATACATTTTCAGTATCAAAATTTGGCTGATTCTGAATTCTTCGTTCAGTTCGGCATGATTGGTTTCTGTTGGTTCAACTTCTTTAAGGTCATTTTTCAACAGGAAAACAAAAATACCTAACAACTTGAATTTTGTTATGGACTTTAGATAAGTAGATGTTGTCGAGTACGGCCCAAAGCGGTAAAGATCAGCTCGCAATTTGGTCAGGGTCGGCATAAATAATAGGGAGTATCTGCTTAAAAAACTTGTTTTTTTTTTCATTTAAGTCTTTTTTTATGTTTCTCGTTAACATATAATATTTAACAAAACAATTCACAAATGCTTTAAAACTAATAGGCTTTTCAGGTCACTTTTATAGTTGTCTTAAATCACTCATTCTAGGCTCCATTATGGAAGACAACTTATTTGTTTGATTGTAAATAATAAATCGGTATTATGAATCTCAACTTTCACACAACCAGTTGACTATAAGTTGTCTAACCAAGTCAAACCCATATTTTGGGTGTATGAGTAGTATTTTGGTGATATTATGGCAGACAACTCAGTTGTGCTTAGAGGCTTCTGAACAATAAAAAATTACAAGTGCGATTTACTACTTAGTCGTGTTGAAACACATTTTGCGTAAATAACTTCAAGTAAATTCCTATTATGTTAATTTAATAATATAATTACATTTAATTTTTTTAATTAATCTTATAATAAATATTTTTAAAAAAATAAAAATCAAATAAACGATTTTTATTAAATTTTACCATAAGTAAAACAATTATTTTAAAGCAATATTTATATTTCATCAATTATTAATCAGATTATCATAGCGCGTGGAATTTTGAAGCTTTAATATAATTCAGGCAAGAAAAAATATCAATCCACGATCGAAGTGTTTCTTTGGCCATTTGGGTAATCGGGGTTTAGAACCTTCTTCATACTGCTCAGGTTACAAATAAAAGAGTCTTTATTTGCACCTAGATACCTAGCGGCTACACATCGAATATAAGTCTTATTGTCGCAGATTTTAATTAAGGTGAAAGATTCTCAGATTGGGTTTAAAGCTATAAAACCCTTTCCTTTTTAAAATATAAATGATCATATATTTTTGGGAGCTACAACCCTTCCAACATTGCGTAACAATAACTTTATTTATAAAGCCTTGCTAAAGTCTTCGCATTCGTTACTTCTTACGTAACAAAAATGTAAAGAATCTATATAAACAAATGTATATATTCACGTCGATTATAGAATTTCCGGAGCGAATCAATCGCGGATCGAAAATATACATCTGAAAAAAATGGGAAACAAAAATTTTATATCATAGTTTCATTGAAATCCCTTTGGATTTTTTTACAAATGTTAAAAAGAAATTGTTTTAGAAACGCTACAAAACTATTGCGTTTGTACGTTGAATCAAAAAATCCAAATTGCATGCAAATCAATAGAAGTTTTCCAGGGGCTCTATTTCTGAATACGATACGAATTTGTATACGAAACGAAATGCTATTCGATACGTAAATTAACCGGTATTTCTGAATACGAACGTATGACCTATTTTAATTTTTGTAGTGTAGGCAAAGGGAAATTTTGTTTTACTTGAAACATCGTTAAATTACAGTGTAAAAAATAAACGTAAATATGTCAAATTTGGCATCAATTTAGTTTTTAATTGATACGTGAATAAAAACGAATCGCGCGCATATTGGGTAAATATTATTTTATATCAAAATAAAATAATTTTATTTAATAACAGCAAATACAAATCTGTACCTAGAAAAATCCACAGCTACATATTTCGTAAAATTTTAGGAAATATACGGGACCCGGTAATTAGTCAACAAATTGGTGTATATATAAAATATGTGAAATTTTGTTAAATAAAAAATATTTTCAATTAAAAAAATTTTGCTTTTAGTTTTTAAAAATTTGTAGTTCTTTTAAAAACTAAAAAAAAAATAGAAATATAAATTTCTTGTGTACATCTTGCATTTTTTGCTTGTTTAATTTTGGTGTCGTTAACTATTATGTCATCGCACCAAAATCCGTTCATGAACGAACAAAAACTGCTCGATTTCGTATTGTGAAATAAGGGAAATTTTGTCACGAATCATGCTTACACGAATTCGTACAAGAAATAAACGTATTCGTATTCAAAAATACCAATGAATTCGTAGAGTTTTTGTTCGTTTTCGTATTCAGAAATAGGGGCCCTAGATACTTTCATTTGCAGCAATTGTTTCCTATTTTTGTTATATGCAGTTTTCGATCCGCGATTGATTCGATCCCGCGGATTCTATAATCGACATGATTTTCTTTTCGTCTACTCGTTACATTATTGATCAGTTTTTGTGTGACGTTTTTGAATAGTTTTTCCATCACGTTTATGAATCTAAATTATTTTATTTAAATTAAAATGCAAAATTAAGTTAAATATTTAGACAATAATTTATTTAATTAATTCAAATTGAATGTTCAAAATCGATGTAATGCCTGGAAAATTCTATCGAATTCATTTCTTGAATTTAAAACACACATTTATAATGTTGAAAATATTTTTTTCATTAGACGATTTAGAAAATCCAAAGATCATCAGAATAAATCTCGGTCCTATCAAAGGGAGGAGCCACATACAGAATGCGAATGAATCACGAACGATCTCGATATATTTGACATTGTCAGATTCATAAAATCATCAAGTCTAAGATGGCTTGGGCTCGTCCTTTGGTTCACAAAATCGGATCACTAAACTGACCCTGGAATTGCCACCAACGAAAGTAGGACCTATTGTACCAACCATCCATACTCGGTCACCGTGCCTAGCCTTTCTTGGGTGGCTCGAACTATTTGGAGGAACGTCCTTGAAGCGGCCAAATTCCTTCATGGGTTGTAGCGCCAGAGGAAGAAGAAGATATGGAAATTTACTAAAAATAAACATCTTCAAGGTTTTATTGTAATTTACACAAACTCTAATTAAATTAAAATATTGATACTAATATTATACAAGTAAGAAACAATGTATTTCAATATAAAAGAAATTCATACGACTTAAGTCTGATTTCCATTATGAAATATTTACTGACAGTATAAACAAAATGGGATAAAAATATATATTCGCGTACTGTGTGAGAGAAAAAAACCACTTTCAGTTTTACAGTATTGAAAAAATTATTATAGTATACTGACATTTTATAGTATACTGACAAAATTTACTCAAAAATATATGAAGCGAAGTATATTTTTTCAGTACTGGAAAAATATTTCAATTTTTCAAAAAAAAACTAAAAACAAAAAATGATCTGTGTCACTTCAATGAAATTTTCGATTTTTATGTTTTTATTCAGTAAAAAATACTGTCAGTAAATATTTCATAATGGAAACCAGGCTTTACTTTTTTTTTATTTTTATTTCGTTTGCTAAGGTCAGAATTTATTAATCCACACGACCTATCGATATTATAGTGAGTATTTTTATAAGTATAGCCCCAATTCCACTGTGAAAAATTAACTGAGCTGACTTGAAGTTGGAAGAAGACAAAAAAAAATAATCCATCAGAGAGATAAAGACAAAGTATTTTGTTATTTTTTTTTATAGCAAATTTTATGGATACATTTTGACAGCAAACAAAAACATAACCAAGAATTATTAAAAAAAATTAAGAATTAGCATTAATTCGATTATTATTACGATTCAAAATTATCTAAAAAATGAATAATTATTAATACTCATATCAGAATTATTTTTTACTTTACCATCAAAAATTCAAACTTTAAAATTGCCTTAGTGTTTTGACAGCAAACAAAAACATAACCTAGAATAACCAAGAATTATTAGAAACATTAAGAATTAGCGTTAATTCGATTATTTTTACGTTTCAAAATAATCTAAAAATTTAATTATTATTAATACTCATCAGAATTATTTTATTCATATTATTTCCATCATAAAATACGAAATTAAAAAAAATCTTTCCCATAAAAATGTCAAACAATTAAAATTATCGGTGTGTGCGAGAAATATTTTTCATCGGTACACAATATTTATGTACATGTATTAGTTGGACTGTCATAAAATGTTTTCGATTTGATACTTTTTTTAATTTCGATCTCAGTGCATTAACATAGACACACATTTTTTGATTGATTGATTGATTGATTGTGAGTGTACGGCCAAGCATTATAGCAAGTCTCCCGGACTCCCGGGCACACACCGTACACCCGTTTACACACAACAAAACCGAAGGATAGGATAGGATTATTAGTTGGGACAGACTCGACCCGGTTACAGACACCAATGCGATCGATAGTTAGTAAGTTAACGGCACAAAAAATAACACAATCTAATTACATTTTCAGATGATCATTTCTCTGGAATCCAGGGCCGGATACTCAGGTCTCCCTAAACCTAAATTAAAAATGATTAATGTTGTAATTTCCCCCTATTCGCCTTTCAATAATTTACCTGATAAAATATTTAAGAAAATCTAAAATTACTAAGCTACCATAAAATTATAATTATAATTACAGTAGAATTCGCTTATAGCAAACACTCAAGGGACATAATTTTGTTCACTATAGCCGGCTGTTCATTTTAATCAAATATTTGTTTACGTTTATAAACGTAGTTCTTTGTTTGTAGTGTATAAGAAAAAATAAGTGTTCGTGCAAATTCAAGACACACAACTATATGACAAAACCATACGATCATTATAAGCATTTGTTCCTTATATACATGGTTTGGTATAAACGGATTCTACTGTATTATAAAAAACATCATTATAACAAAATAAAGATTATATTAAATAAAATAAAGTTGAAATTAAACTTTTATGATTGATTATGAGTGTACGACCAAGCATAATAGCAGGATCTCCCGGACTCTCGGGCCCATGCCGTACACCCGTTCACATATAACAAAACCGAATGATTCGATAGGATTATTAGTTTTGGGACAGACTCGACCCGGTTACAGACACCAATGCGATTGATAGTTAGTAAATTATTAGTACAATATATAATAAATAGGTTAGCATAAGACAGCACAATCTAACTACATTGTTAGATGATCATTTCTCTGGAATCCAGGGCCGGATACTCAAGACTCCCTAAATCCTAAATCTAAAACAGGGCATAAAAAATTATCAATGTTGTAATTTCACCCTTGTCCGTCTTTGATTAATTTACCTGATAAAATGATTAATAAAAATTTAAAATAACAGCGCTTATTTCCTTATTAGTGGTCCTTTTATATCCAATTAAAAATTATTACTTACTGCAACAAGAATTAACATAAACATTAAACCGTTTAAACATAAAATTTTACTTAAAACTAATCATCAATTTCCTACCGATCCAGAAAAGAAAATATATAATTATGAATTCAATTATTTTATAAAATTTATATAAAATGATTTAAATGATAATATTACAGCACCACAATACCTAGATTTATTAATAATTCAATAATTCAATTAGGTACTATAAGTATATTAAGAATCAACAAATAAAATTAACATACAAATTCCCAGACAACTCTCAAAACTAAATTTAATTAATAAACATCATAATAACAAATTTTATTACTTAAATGAATAATTATTATAACCGGATCTTCAGTATTCCCGAGCACACATCGTACACCCATTTATCCATCCCCAGCCGAAGGATAAGAGTAAATTGTTAGTAATTATATAGTAAAAATAGTTAGCACAGGACAACACAATTTCTAAACTACAGCTTATTCACTACTTGTTAATCCTGGAGGGTTGATTCAAACTAAAATTTAAATTTGAAATTCGGGATTAATTTTGATTCCTATAATAATGATTAATTCTAGAACTATGTTTATTCTGAAAATTGGATCATTTATTAGTAAATTAAAAAAGAGATCCCTTTAAGTATTTTAAAACTAAATTAATTAAAATATATTAATGGACAAAACAGAATATATTACACATTACAAAAATTAACATTTTATTGATTGATTGATTGAGAGTGTACGGCCAAGCATTATAGCAGGATCTCCCGGCCTCCCGGGCACACACAGTACACCCATATACATATAACAAAACCGAAGAATAGGATAGGATAGGATTATTAGTTGGGCCAGACTCGACCCGGTTACAGACACCAATGTGATCGATAGTTAGTAAATTATTAGTACAATATATAATAAATAGATTAGCACAAGACAGCACAATCTAACTACATTATTAGATGATCATTTCTCTGGAATCCAGGGCCGGATACTCAAGACTCCCTAAATTTAAATTAGGACTTAAATTACTAAGCTAAGATTACAAAAACAGCGCTTATTTCATTTTTCATGGTCCTTCTATATCTATTTAATTAATTATTACGTACTGCAACAAGAATTAGAATAAACGTTAAAAACCATTTTAAACATAAAATTTTACTTAAAACTAATCAGAAATTCTCTACCGATCAAGAAAAAGAGAATAAATATAAAATCGAGTTTTTCTCGAGTTTTTTATAAAATCGAGTTTTTTATAAAATCGAGTTTTTCTCAAAAAAAACCGTTATAATTTTTTCTTTTGTTTATTTAATTTTAATTTGTCATGATCTCCTCTACAATCCCTCAATACAAAGTTTGGGTCGAGGAGTGCTCAAAATGTCCTCCTTGTGATTGAATACATGCTAATATTCGTTTAAGTATGCCTTTGGTTATTTCAATTCTTGGTAATTCTTCCCTTATCTGTTGTGCTGCTGTGTGTATTCGTTGTATAAGTTCTTCTTTTGTTTCAATTTCTTTGGAGTATACAAGCGCCTTCATCCTTCCCCATACATAAAAATCCAATACCGTAAGATCGGGGGATCTTGCAGGACAATGAATTGGACCATTTCTTCCAATCCAATTATTTGGATAATTTTCGTTAAAAAAATTCCTAACATTATTATGGTAGTGACAAGGTGCACCATCATGTTGATATGTATGCGAGAATCTACTTAAAATGGGAACATCATCAAAAAGGAGTAGCAAATCGTTTTGTAAAAATTGTAAATAACGTTCACCATTTAATCTAGGTGGTAATATGAATGGTCCAATTAATTTATCGCCAATTACACCAGCCCATACGTTTACACTGAATCGGTGCTGAAATGATATTTGTTTTTTCGAATGAGGATTTTCAGCAGCCCACGTGAGTAGATTGTGAAAGTTTGTTATGCCATCTCTTGTGAATTGAGATTCATCCGTCCATAGGATACGTTTCACAAAACTTGCATTGTCCAAATTCCTTTCCATCAACAAATTACAAAACTCCAATCTTGTAGTGCGGTCTATCGGTAATAGTTGTTGAACGGGTGTTGTATGGTATGGATGAAGATTCTCCTTGTGCAATACTTGATGAATTCGATAGCGAGAGACGTTTAATTGTAAAGCGAGCCTCCTTATGCTAATAGAAGGATTTGCTGTTACATTACGGATTATACCTTCGTCGACATCCAAATGGTTTGGTCAGACTGAATGGGGCTCCGCCCGGGTATTCGATCTTGTTACGATATTTGGCAGTCATCGCCTACTGTTTTACAGATCAAAATAAAATTGGTAAAATATTAACACTATAACATCTCTTAATTAGATTACGAATAAACGGAATACGAAGAAAACGTACTTGTACGTGGGTACAAGTAATGTATTGGGGGATTGTAGAGGAGATCATGACAAATTAAAATTAAATAAACAAAAGAAAAAATTATAACGGTTTTTTTTGAGAAAAACTCGATTTTATAAAAAACAAAAATTTTTTTTTTACTTTAAATCACCATAGCTCTCAAACGGATGCAGATACAAGATAATCACTTAAACCTTAATAATAGCCTATACGATTACCAACCAAATAAGACTAAGTTGGTTGCTCTCCGATAAATATTTTGGAAGTTACAGTTTAATATTTGGGTGTACTTTTTTTCTGAACCAAATTTTTTAAACACCCTGTATCTCAAAGGATATCAAAAATGGATCCCCCCTCCACATACGATTTGTTTCTCAGAATGAACCAAGGAATCACCCATGACGGATCAGCATCCCAAACCCGGACACCCTGTATATAAATATATTTTCGCTTCCATGTTTGATTTTCACTTGTAGAGCTTCGATGTGAGTTAGATTGGTGTTCAAATCTATCGATTTGACGCCTACATTATTTTTGATTAGAATCCCAACTCCTCGGTATCCATCGTCTCGATTTTTTGTGATTAGTACGTAGTTTTTTAGGGTTGGTTGATTTCTTGGTGATTCCATTTTTAATTAAGAATTGCGATATATATTTCTCGGGATTGTAGGAAAGTTTGAAATAGATATATGTTACTTCTCAGACTTCTGATGTTAGATTGTAGTATTTTTAAATGGTTGCTCATCATATTATTTTAGTTTTAGGTTTTTTACTATCGCTTTTAGATCTATGATTAGTAAATCTGATTCAGATGTTTTGTATGCTTTGTTGCTTATTTCAATAAATTTGTTGAGTGATGTTTCCAAAAGCTTTATTTTCTCTCTCTCTGCTCTTTTACTATTTGTTCCTGTCTATTTGCTCGTGCTACCCAGCAGGGTTGGTAAGTTTTAAACACTTTGTTTTAAACACTGTTTTAAACATTGTTTAAAACACCTTGTTTTTTTTATTTTAAACAGTTGTTTTAAACAAAAATTGAAATGTAGGAATTACAGAGGAATTGAAGCCAATTACAGTGGCACTTGACAAAATACAACAAACAACATGCAAATTAGCAGACGCTGTAGAGGTCTGGAAAGGGTTGGAGCCACATTTGACTGGAAATGGAACTGTTAAAACATTATATCAAAAAAGATACAATAAAACACTAACAAATGCACATTTTGCGCCATATCTTTTAAGTCCTAAGCCAGAAAAATCAGTTATTACTACAGACGAAAGAGAAAAGGCAATGGATTTTATTGAATTAAATTTTTCATTAAATTTCATAAATACCCATTCAGGGATTTACAATTTAAAAATTGTGAGCAGCTCACAGATTTTGAATGGTGGATGTCGATGCAATCGCTTTATCCGAATATTATTTCGAGTAATAATTTGGATTTGATTGGTTAGCTGCATACTGCTACATCGTCATCAGCTGGTATAGAAAGGATTTTTTCTAAATTTGGCTTAACGCAAACTGCTTTAAGAAGCAAACTCGGAACTATTAGGGCGGCTAAATTGGGTTTCGTTTCGCAGCAATTAATTAAAATAGGTGCATAGGTTCTTGCAGACTTTAAAAATTTTTGATTTTGTATAATTATAATGGAAATATTTTATTTATTTTTTGTGTATCATGAAGATATTTTTTATTTGTGTTTTTTATATGAAAAACATAAGTGTTAATTTTTTGTTTGCTATAAGTTTGTAACTCATACAATCAATAAAAATAGTTAATACGAAACAGTTTTTCATTCATCTGAATTAATATGTAGGTACCTTACCGTTATTTCTTACTAACCAAAAAACTGTTTAAAACAAAAAAAAACAGTTTAAAACAAAAAAAAACAGTTTAAAACAAAAAAAAACGTTTTTTTTGTTTTTTTTATTTAAAACATGTTTTTTACCAACCCTGCTACCCAGGGATTTGGGGTACTATCTTCTGAGTTTTTATTAATATTAATTGGTGGGAAATTTTGTGGTTCTGTTTCTTTGTACACCTTATTTTGTCTTGGGGTGAGTGTCGATATTGTATTCTTATATGTCGTTTTATTTTTGATCATGTGGATTTTGATTTTATTTTGTTTTTTCTTTTCTGGACGGGATCTGGAGTTTGTGTAGTGTTTTGCACATCTTTTGATTTTGGAGCGGCAATGTTTTTTAATGTGGCCATAGTTGAGGCATGTACAACAGAATTTTAATTTAGGAATATATATGTCGGTGTTTACTTTTATGCCGTAGAATAATACATATCTGGGTAGGGCCCTCGTTCTAATTTCGATTTTTAAAATATTTGTATCTTTGAGTTCTCTTTTTGCTCTGTTCCATGATTTTGTTATTTCTATATGGGTGATTGACGACATTCGACAGTAAAAAACAAAACAAAAATCGAAATAATTACTTACTTGCCAATGCTACGCTAAATAAATTAACAAGCCAAACTCTGACGAAATCACGGAAAACTATAAATTCTCGAAAACAGATGAGCGGATTTGTTGATTGCCTTACTAAAGACGAGAAAGAAATGAATTGCTGGCTAAATTCTTCTTCGGATGTAATACTCCATTTAGCGTGTCAGATTCAGACCACTTCAAAAATTATATCAGAGCATTACGGCTGAGCTACGCCGATAAAATACCTGGCCGACAATCACTTTCATCAAAAATGCTAAATCAATTATGTATATGAGAAATCTGTATATAATATATCCGCAAATTGTAGTAAAGATTCGGTTTTGGTTATTGACGGATGAAAAAACACGGCCAATAATTCAAAATCCGTTGTAACGATGATCGATAACAAAACCGCTGAAAAGGCTTTCTTAAATGCGTGCGATTTCACAACAGAGTCTGAAACAGGATAAACGTTGGCCGACGTTGTATGGAATCAACTGAACTAGCTCTTGAAATGTATAAAACTCATATTTATGCCGTTGTACAAGACAATGCGGCAGATATTCTGAAAATGGGAAGGTTGAACTCCCAGTGCACGACTTGCAATAGTCACATTGGCAATTTTGTATCTAAAGATACACTCTCAGATAACAATCTTAACTGTCTGACAGATGTCGTAACCGTTCTAAAGGAATTCAAACATCCGAATCTCGAAAGAATGGTAGTAAATATGGGTGGTAGTAGAATGAAAATGCCATGTGATACCAGATGGTGCTCCTATAGAGATTATTTACTGAGTTTTAAAAAAAATCGTATGTTTTATGAAAAGAATTTCTACGGACAGTAATATCAAGCAGCGCGTAAAGCAGCTTATTTTCGATGATGAATTTATTGGCATGTGTGATGAAAATTTAAAATTATTTGATAATATAGCTAAGCCTATCCAAATCTCGCAAAGTTCAACTACTTCGTTAGCAGACTCGGTAAATGCCTGGATCAATTTATCCAAAGAGCCAGTTCTAAACAAATATTTTGATAAAATTACGCATAGAGAAAATATGGCGCTTAATATTTATGCTCTTACAGCATACTATTTACACCCATATTACTGCAATTCTTATTTATCCGAAGATCAGCGATCGTCTGTTGCTGAATTCATTATAAATGAATTGGATGGACAGAATATGAGGAGGATAAATCAGCATTTTTAAATACGATCCAGTACGTTATTGGGAAGCAGCAAAACTCAAATTTCTAAATCTGGCACGTTTGGCTATTCAACTTTTGAAAATACCGGCTTCATCAGGACAAATTGAGAGACTTTTTTCAAATTGGTCGTTTGTGCACTCATTAAATAGAAACCGTCTGACTTTCGAGAAATCTAAGAAACTAATCCATATGTATTAATTATTCTTTAAAATTATTGGATAAAAATGAGTCAGATGACTATTAGATCAGTTTTATTATTTTATTTTCAATTAATATTGTTAAAAGAACTTTAAAAAAGTATAATATTATATTTTATATCAATTTTTTTATATTTATTATTTTTACTACATTATTGTAAAACTGAATTGTTCTAATTGCAGTTGCAGATGCAGTGCAATAATTTTAATTTTTTAGTCTGAAATAAAATTAAACAAAAAATTTGAAATAAGAAATAGAGTAGCTATAATCTTTTATTTCTATGTTCTATGAAATTAAATTAAAATTCAATGAAAAACATTTGAATATCGAAAAATTATTCATTGTTGACATATTCGACATTGATGACATTTTGTTGTTTTAAATCGAGACGTCGACAATGCCAATTGTCGACACGTCGACAATTGAATAATTGACATGTCATTGTCGACCTCACCATCGCTAGGTCCTTTATCGGATTTTTTGTAGATATTTTCTGATATGTTTTTGGCTTTATTGCTCTGTATTTGTAATTGTTTCTGCAGTTGTTGTTGTTGACTCCATTTTTTCTTCTTGATTTCCCATGTTTTCGGTATTAAACGTTTTATTTATTATCACTTTTAAACATTTTAATTTCTATTTCACTGTCACTGTTATCGTTGTTTAATGTCCTTTTGTATTTTATTTAATTGTCATCATATCCCCTGAAATCTGGGTCTGATGTTATTTTTTCTTTTTATAAATGCTTGGTCGGCTTGGGTAGTTTTAGTTTCTTAGTTTTCTTCAAGCACTGTTTTATTTTATAGTCTCTTTTTATTTTTAGAATTTTATTATTAATATTATTTTTCTCCAAAATTTTCTGGTTTTCACCACTTTCCACTCGAACTCTAAATTAAACACTTAACGAAAAAGTCCTTTTCACGATATACATATGTGTTACCATTTATACAGTCACAAGGCAAATCATGACTTACTTTTTACTATAATGTGGTCGAATATTTTATTATTTTCTTTACCATTCACGAGAGGCGGTGCTGTAACCTGTAAGATTCAAAAACTGTACTTAATCGTAACATTTTTGTTACGTATTTGACGAATTCATTTTTTGTTGGGAGAGAATACGGACCTGAGTTTCATTAACGCAACCAACTATTCCAGGGAATCAAGTTTTTTTGTTTAAGAAAACCCTCTTTCTCTTTCAGACGTTTGAGCTCTGATCCACTTGGTAAAAATTTGTTCTTAAAGCACACCCAGCATTTTGGTTAAATCCACTGTAGGGCTGTGCTAGTCCCAACTTAAATTCACTACGGCTGTATTTTCGGTAGATTCTTTCACAAAAGAAGCTGTTGGTTGTTTCTAGTTTTAAAATAGATATTATTGAAGAATAAAGCTGCAGTAATTTTTAAAATCCCTCAATTTTGTATAACGCATGCATGACAGATGGCTTCTTTACTTAATCTAAATTAGCTCTAAAATCTGAAAACCTTAAACGAATTTAAATATTTTATTCAATGTTTAATTCTGTATTGAAAGATTTATTTTGGGTTTGAATGATCTACAGAACTATAATTGGACGCATGGATTTTCTAAACACTACTAAACTTACACACACAAATTACTCTTCATTATTTTTATTTTGCAATTGAAAAACAAAATGCTTCACAACAAGGAATACATATTTTAAAACTTTTAAACAAACTGCAAGGTTGGGTAACCAAACTGTTCGCTTAACTAAAAATAGTTGATAATTATAATACAAAAAAATTTGGGTTGCCTTACTGTTGAGTTGTCTGCTTGTCAACCAAACTTAGTTGAGTTGTCCATAAAGAGCCGTAAATTTCTTACAGAATACCATAAAGTCCACATTAGTTTGAGCTATTGTTATAAGTTTTTCTGAATTCTAAATCCTTACGCAATTCCACTACTGGATTAAATCTTGATTTCGCAAAATTTTTACATATTGTGCTTCCATGGCATTCAATTTTAAATTTTTAAAATAAGATAATTTGCAATGTGATGTTATAAAATTTTACTATAATCGAAAAACTAATTTTTTCACGGAGTATTTGTTTTGTTCTATTTGGAGACCAGAGGACCACCCTATTCTGTTTTCCCGGCCACAGTGAAATCTTTATTTCGCTTGAACTTCAGCCGTTGAGATAATCTTTCTTTTCCTGTAAAATTGAGGCATTTTAACGGTAACTGTCTTCTCCATTTTACTACTATGTTCTCGACGACAGCCGAACGGTAAATGAAGCAATATAGTTGTTCGAAACGAACAAAATAGTTGTTCGAATAAATAAAGTAGTGGTGTACTAACTTCCATTTGATAACAGAGGCAAACAAATCTCAGCATGAAGAATATCAAACTCCTTATATAGATTAATAAAACTTACGTTTTAAATTGTTTACAGAAAAGCAATGATTGTTCGTTTAATTTATTCATTTTTGAATAGCAGAACAAAAGTTAAGAGTAATAAGAAGATATTGTTGTGCTGAATGCCACGTCATGCTCCGTAATTAGAGAGCCGGTAGGTGTCTTATTGCTTGCAGTTGTTTTATTCAGTATAAATAGTCCATATTATCTAAGATAAAGTTATTCTGTAGGTGAGCCTAGTCAAATAGAGAATTTAGTGCAATTTTAGTAAAAAAAAAAATGGAAAAGTTAGTGGGCGGTGTAAAAGCATTATGTTGAATTTAGCGCGAGAAAATTTAACCACTCGTTATAGAAGTACTGTTGCGTGGAATATTAAAAAAATACTAGAGATGGGCAGTGCCAAAGAAAGAAAGACTCTGGAGAGATCATTTTTAAATATTACAATGCTCCGTCTTTTGGTTCTTGGATGTTTTTAAAAATTGTTGTTTTTACAATTGTTATAATTAGTGAAATTGTGATAAGTAGAGGGGCTCTACCCAAACACAACATATGTATAAACCAAACAATATTTTGAATAAAATATTGTGCTTCCGCACATACTACTGTGATCAAAAAGCAGTAAGACTTTTCCATTTAAATCGCGCGGGCTTATCCAAACGAGTTGTTTTTTTCTTAGGTGGTTAGCACCCTAATAGACATCTGTGTAAAATTTTGTGTGTAAATTGAGTGCAAGTTTTCAATTCATCAGGAAGATTATTGTACATTTTAGGAGCCAAAATTAAACAAGTTTGATAATTACACCAATCAAAAATGTTGATACATGCCCTAGACCGTTTTCATCTGAGCATACACCCGATCGTCGATCGACAATCGACACGACTCTGTATTACGTTTTCGTTTTGACATTTGATAAAAACAATACGAGTCGTGTCGATTGTCGATCGACTCGACAGTAATAATAGCGGTGTAGATCACGTTATTCACTTATTTATGTTATGTTATTTCTCTTATTTGCACCATGTTAAATGTAAAACTTAAAAAATGCACATTCGAACAACACACAAACGTTTATCAATACTAATTCCTTCCGGTAATTTTCAACTCATTTGCGATCAAAATCGATGTCCAGGTCTCCCATCTTGTTGGCATTGGAAATCTACAGACGGAAAAATAACATTTAAACCATCACAATCCCATGGGATTTCGATGTATCAATATTACACAAATAGCAAAGTTAATACTATCTCGAATATAGTAAATAGAGAATAAATTAAATAATAAAATGCCCAAACTGGGGTTTTATGTTTTTGTGGTTTTATAGGCAACTTTAATTTATTTCGGCTGTGCCATATAAACTGAATGTGGCGAAAGTGCAGCACATTGAACAAAAAAAGCTCGATTAACCCTCCATTTGAAATAAGCACAAAATTGGTTTTCAAGTCCCTTAGCTTCTTACATTTTTAATATCGATATTGATTGCATTTAACTTTAACCTAACTTTACACCAATTATCCAGGTTAGTCCAGCCTTCAATTAAAACATTTTATAATTTGGTGCTCTTGTAGTAACATAGTGAGCGCTTTTGCCGGCAATGTCCGGATCAAAGAGATCCCTTGCAAACCTTTATATTCGTTTCCTCAAAATCAATTAGAATATCCACCCGTTTAAAATAAACATTGAGAGTTTGAAAATTTGTATAATTCTTCGCTTCGGTGACAAAACTTTCTGTTAAAAGTGCTCCAACCCCGTCAAGAATCCCATAATTTATTTTTATTTTTACATTCACCTGAATTTGTATTTTGGGTTGCCGAGTCGAACCGAAACCTCCCAAAGAAGACAAACTTAAATGGTTCTTTAAATGGAATCCATTAATGATGGAATGATTAATAAATTAATAATATAACTTGTCCCTCACAACAGTAACTAATTATTGTTCTTTTTACTTCTAGGAATTTACAGCTTTGAGTAAAGAATTGGCTCAAGCTCGAGAAGCGTTACTAGAACGAGATGAGGAAATTGCCGAATTGAAAGCAGAACGAAGTAACACTAGGGTAAATAAAAGCTAATACAAGAATACGGTAAAACTTTATATATTGATTTGATTTTGATTTTTCCAGTTACTTTTAGAGCATTTAGAATGTCTAGTCTCAAGGCATGAACGTACAATGAGAATGACCGTGGTTAAACGGCAAACAGCTACACAGGGCGGCGTGTCTAGTGAAGTTGAAGTATTAAAAGCTTTAAAAAGTTTATTTGAACACCACAAAGCATTAGATGAAAAAGTACGCGAACGATTACGAATAACATTAGAAAAGAATACATCGCTTGAAGAAGAACTGAACGCTGTGAAAGAAGAGCTACAACAATATCGGTCGGGCGTATTACAGTCCGCGATTGAGGGTAATAAAGATAATTCAGAGGATATTAACGGTGGTGGAAGCACTTGCGAACGAAATAGTGGACAAAATGGAGAAGGTTTACAATCAGAACTGGTTGACTTTTCTACAAAAACGCATGAACTACAAACCATAATTGAAAAACAAACGGCCGAATTATCACAATGGCAACGACGTGTTTCTGATCTGAACAATAAAATTGGTGAGTTGGAGGAAAACCTAACCAAGACACAAAAGGAATTTGTCAAATCGCAAGAGCAGTGTGCTAAACTTCAACGTGATTTACGGGAGAATGTTGCGCAGAAGGAAGATCAGGAGGAAAGAATCGCTACGCTGGAAAAACGGTATTTAAATGCTCAACGCGAATCAACCTCATTGCATGATTTGAATGAAAAACTGGAGCAAGAATTGCGGCATAAGGAAGCTCAATTAAAAGTAAGTGCTCCAAATATCTGAGGAGTTTGATATTAAAAGCTTTGTTCCCAATTTATATTACAGCTCCACGAGGAAAAGATATCCGCAATCCAGGAGAAACTCGAATTATCTGAACAAAAATTAACTCAATTCTCAAAATTGCCCGAAATTGAAGAACAATTGAAGGCTCGTATGGAAGCTTTGGCCCAGGTAGGATCGCAGGTAGGCGGGGTCACCAAGATGTTTTATTATTTTTATGAACGTAAACAAATCGAAGGGTTTCAGTGAAAAAGTGAAAATTTTATAAAAAACAAAAATAATAGAATTTTTCATATTGCCATTTATATTTTTTTAGTATTGGATGTTATTATTATTTTTTTTTACATTGCACCACACCAAATCAAAAGATTTAAAAATTTAATTTTCTACTTGTGATATCTACTAACAGCCGTGATTTCCATGAGAACTGCACTAGAACTCGATAAACTTTAAATTACTTTTATTCTATGTAAACCGAAAAAAAAATTCATAAAGCTCGAATATGTAGTGTATTTGACATAAATACAGATTTTAACTGCACTCGATAAATTCATAGGTTTATCAAGTGTAACTAAAATGTAAGCTATAATTATAATTATTTATTGCTGTAACAGCTTAAAATGTGTATTTATGTTAAATGCTCTATACATTAGCACTTTATGAAATTATTTTTTTTTTAGTATTCATAGAATAAAAGGAATTTAAAATTTATCGAGTTCTAGTGCATTTCTCATGGAACACACGACTAATGAGGTATAATGGTCTAATAGTTTAAATAAAACCTCTTAAATCAAATGGCAACTATTTCATAACATTAAAAATTATATTAATATAATAAATCATATTCGAACTCCTGTTCAAATACATCACAACAGTTCCTCTTTATCCAAGATTTTCGAAGAAAAATATTAAAATGAAAAGATCTGACTCGTTATAAATTCTGTTGGGCTCCGCCAAATGATTTTCTTACAAAAGAAAACGATTATAGAATGATTTAAAATTAATAAACGGGTTTACATTTTTTTTTTAATTATCTTGGCCGCTAATCTTGAAATTCGATCAAAAAAAGTTGCCCGTGATTTTCTAGTGAAATACGTCGTTTCATACCAAAGTCACCGGCGACTTTTTTCAGTGAATTAAGCCTTACGTGAATTGTTACAAATATTTTTATTAGTTTAGCCTTATAATTGCCAACATCAGCGTATTTTGATCAATGCTGTGTTCTTCATTCGCTCTCGATATCTGCTATCGAACAAAAACCAAAACAAATGTTTCTTTATTTAAATCGTAGTAGTATGTAGGAAAAATAGGGCAAAAAATAATTTAAAACTAAATTTGTTTAAATTTTTCTCAACAAAATACCGCTATCATTTGAAAAATTAAAGTTCATTTTTTACGTGATAAAATAAAATTTACACGATCGTTTTAATCAATTAATTCAATTTTCAGTAAACTAAAATCAAATTGTCAATATTAGAATCATTTTAATACTAGGTAGTAGTTTCAATTAAATTTGTTCATCTATTAAATTGATTAAACATTTAAAAGTATTAAATTTAAAAAAATTAAACCACTCTCGAACGACACGAAATTATTAACAATTGAGGCTCAAGAATCTGGACAATCTCTTAGACAAACTGCTACATCTTTCCATCTGAGACATATGGGTGTAAGATACATCATTGCGTACCAATCGACTTACACAAGATACATCATTCCATACCAATCGACTCATTTGCAGAGAAGCGCAGAAAAATCTAAAAACATTTTCGAGACAGATAAAAAAAGTTTAAATTTGGACATTTCTTCACAAACAGATCGCCGAAGACTTGCATTGAACATTCATAGCTTTATTGCTAAAAAGAAACATTTTTTTGCGAAAACAGAATATAAAGGAAAGGCTGGACTTTGTAAAAAAGTATGTTAGTATGCCAGATTCATTTTGGGCGAGTACTTTTGACGGATGAGTCCAAATTTGAATTGTTTAACATTAAAGAGAACAGGTATGATGTAAACCATGACCACGTTTAATATTATAAATTCGGTGTGTGAACATGACTCCGCCCTTTCTCAATTGGTGTCGTTATTTTTACTGCTTACGTAAACTATAAATGCGCAATACTTGTATTCTATAGTACTTGATGTCAGCTATCAAACGCAGTATACGACATTTGGTTGAAGTGTAAACAAATATTATTTTTAACCTTTTCAAAATGTCGAATTTTATTCCAAATAAACATCATTTGCGGGAAGTTTTATTACATTATTTTATTGCAAAGAAAAGCGCAGCGGAAACTTATCGTTTGCTTGTGGAAATTTACGGTGAGCATGTTCCATCGAATACAACGTGCAAAGAATGGTTTCGACGATTTAAAAATGATGATTTTGGCATTGAAGATAAAGAGCATGGAAAACTCCCTCAAAATTTGAAGATGCTGAATTCGAAACATTATTGGCTGAAGATTCTTCTCAAACACAAACAGAATTGGCTGTAGCATTTAATGTTGGTCGATCAACTGTTGCAAAACGTTTACAAACAATCGGAATGGTTCAAAAAGCTAACAATTGGGTTCCACATGAATTAAACGAAAGAGACCTCGAACGTCGAAAAACAATTTGTGAAATACTAATTCAAAGACAACAAAAAAAAAGGTTTTCTGCATCGGATAGTTACTGGAGATGAAAAATGGATTTATTATGAGAATCCCAAACGCCAAAAGGGTGAAGCGTGGTGAAGCTGGTCCATCGCAACCAAAGCGAGATATCCATTGCAATAAGGTTATGCTCTGAATCTGGTGGGATCAGAAAGGTGTGGTATATTATGAACTGCTGGAATCAGGTGAAACTATCAATGGCGATGTGTACCGACGACAACTAATACGTTTGATGCGAGCTATAGGGGAAAAACGACCAGAATGGATGAATAGACACAACAAATTATTTTTTCAGCATGACAATGCAAAACGACACGTTGCAAAAGTTGTGAAAAATTATTTGTCCACGACTAACGTACAATATACTCATTATACGTTTGCTTCTTCAATTATAATGATATCCATTATTCACTGCTAGTTTATCTAGTAGTCTCTTCTTCATTATTTACTACTACCAAGTAAAAATTTCATTTTTGAAATTTTATCTAGTTGCCATTTTCATTATTATTAAACTGAGATGTCAAAATGTCGACGGAAATTATTTTAGGTTTATTTAAATCATTTGATAATAAAATACAATTTTTTATCGGTCGTGGACAAAGTATCGTATTCTACTCGCATATAATGGCTGTTATTCACTCAGATGATTTACGACACTCGCCTATCGGCTCGTGTCGGTAAACTTCATCTTCGTGAATAACAGCTATCATTATAGGCTCGTTGAATAATATACTATTACAAGGACAGGACTGGGAAGTTCTATCCCACCCACCGTATTCACCAGACATAGCTCCTTCAGATTACTATTTATTCCGGTCGATGCAGTCGTCTCTTTCTGAACAGCGGTTCAGTTTTTGCGCAAAGATCGAAAATTGGCTTTATGATTGGATCGCCTCCAAAGATCAAGATTTTTTCAGAGAGGGAATCCGTAAACTGCCTGAAAAATGGGGGAAAGTTGTAGCTGCAAATGGAGCATACTTTCAATAAATAGCTCTTTCATTTTCTAAACAAGCAAATGTGTTTTATTTTAACAAAAAAGGGTGGAGTCATATTCACACACCCAATATATTCAATCGAATTTGAAGCATGGTGGTGGAGACTTTAAGTGTGAGGTGGATTAACTTGTTTTGGAGAAGGAAACCTGGTTAGAATCAACAAGAACCTTACAGAAGCAGGCTACGTGAATATCCTTAAAGACAATTTGGCATCTTCTCTAAAAAAACTTGGAATTGATAAATTCGTGTTAATGCAAAGTAATAGTCCAAAGCATACTGCAAAAGTAGACAAACAATATTTGGCAGCAGAGATATTGAGGTATTAAAATAAAGATTAAAACCTAAGGGCAAATACTGCAGGAAAAAATACTCATATATTCTCGAAAAAATAAAAGTAATTTTTTTGATGGCTTGCGGCAAGCTTTGGACATATAGCTCAGCAAATATTAAAGTACTTGGTACGAACGAAGTATGCTTATATAACTTCCGGCAGTATTAGAAAGAAAGGTGGGCATACTAATTGTTAGTGAACAAAAATTGAAATTGTTAGTTTGGCATAAACTGATAGGTTGCATTCAAAGAAAAATTGAAATTCGATAGTTCATGGGTTTAGCTCAATAGATGATACACCAGTAAGGCGATTTATGTTCGACATTGCCATTTTATGGAATTTTCAATATAAAATTACAAAAACAGGCTTACAAAACAAATAAAGAATTGTAATTGAGTTAGATCTGACTTTAGAACCTTTTAAATATTATCCTTTCCAGTTGAACGATCATGAACATAATGTACATAATTTTAAATCGTTGCATTGAATCTAAATTGGTTTTATGACAAATGAATGAAATATTCTGCTTAGAAGACAGAAGCAAGGCGCAAATAGATTAATGTCTTTAAAAAGAGAACACCTGAATGTAATCGTAATTTATTTGTAATTTTCTAAACGCTTTTAATGTCTAAAATTTAGAAGGAAATGAATATGCTGCTAAAAAACAAGAATTAGCCATAACATACTTACACTAAATTAACCTACATATATAAACTATAATTATTATTATTTTTTTTATTATTATTTAGATTTGTGTGTGTAAAGTGTTAATTGTGTGTAGAAATGAATGCTATTCATCAAAGCAGTGGGAAACAATCTGCCCTATATTGTATTATAGGTCTTGTGCTAATTATGGTAGTTTAAAAATAGAGTAATATGAATTGTAAAATTTTCCTTAAGATGGCACGTTAAAAAAATAAAAGCTTCAGCTTTTTAATTGTGATTTTAATAGAACGCTCTCTCGTAGAGCGCTCTCTCGTACAACAGGGAAGTTTCAGGAAGAAAAATGAAAATAATATTGCAAATTTATAATATTATTGTTTGCCTTTTTCTTCCTTTATCTTCCAATATAAAACGATAGCTGTAAAATAGTCGTCGAATTGCATACTATCCTAAGCATAAGTATTTCTGACCAAAATTATGCGCTCTATCAAAACCAACAAAAATGTTTATACATAAACATTTTTGTTGGTTTTGGCTCTAAGTATCTATCTTCTATCTATCTATCTATATAAAGAGTGAGCATTTGAATGTATATACATATGTATGTATGAACTTTAACAAAACCAACACAAATGTTTATACAAGCCGTCCAAACCGCTAATAACATAGATTCTATAAAAAAATCTACTCTATATTTATTTATGTATAAACTGGTATTTTTCATGTAATATTTAAACAAAAAAAAACGCAACATTGGTTTTTATCCATTTTGAGTGGTTAATATCACTGTTTAAGTGTTTTGATTAAAAAATTTAAATAAAAGAGAATAAGCTACCTTATAGTGATATTTGTTTTTATTATTATACATATATACATATGTACTGCCGTCCTAGAACCAAACGCGTTATCTACTGGTGACATAAAATTGAGATATTAGGCTTTAAAGTTTTGGTAATAGCCCTTTATAAATTGGAATATTTGCTATCTAATAAAGAGTATTTCTAGTCAAAGTAACTGTAAATGCAGTGTAATAAATACTAAAAAGAAATGTGATATTGATTGATTGATTGTGAGTGTACGGCCAAGCATTATAGCAGGATCTCCCGGACTCCTGGCCACACACCGTACACCCGTATACATATAGCAAAACCGAAGGATAGGATAGGATTATTAGTTGGGACGGACTCGACCCGGTTACAGACACCAATGCGATCGATAGTTAGCAAATTATTAGTACAATATATAGTAAATAGGTTAGCATAAGACAGCACAATCTAACTATATTATTAGATGATCATTTCTCTGGAATCCAGGGTCGGATACTCAGGACTCCCTAAATCTAAATCAGGACTTAAAAATTATTAATGTTGTAACTTCCCCCTGCCCGCCTTTCATTAATTTACCTTATAAAATATTTAAGAAAAATTTAAAATTACTAAGCTAAGATTACAAAACAGCGCTTTTTTCATTTTGCATGATCCTTCTATATATAATTAAGCAATTATTACATACTGTAACAAGAATTAAAATAAACGTTAAAAACCATTTTAAACATAAAATTTTTTCTACCGATCAAGAAAAAGAGAATAAATAATTAAAAATTCAATTATTTTATAAAATTTATAATAAATAATTTAAAAATGATAATGTTACAGCACCACAACAGCCTAAAATCATCAATAATTCAGTTAGGTACTATAAGTATATCAAGAATCAATAAATAAAATTAATACACAAATTACCAGGCAACTCTGAAAACTAATTATAATTAATAAATCACCATAATACCAAACTAAAATTTAATTCTGAAATTCAGGATAAATTTTAATCCCTTAATAATGATTAATTCTGGAACTATGTTATATTCTGAAAATTGAATTATTTATTAGCAAATTAAGGAAGAGAAACCTTTAAATATTCTTTAAACTAAATTAATTAATTTATATTAATGAGCAAAACACAATATATTACATAAGAGTATTACATAAAATTAACATTTTATAAAATTGCATATGTAGACTTTCCCAATTCTAAGCTAAAAAATTCTAAAAGAGTGTTTAAAAATTTTTAAATTGCTAAGTTACGATTTAAATTCACAGCGCTTGTTTCATTAGTTACCGTTCTCCTGTAGATAGTTAATTAATTGTTTACTTACTGCAACTAGATTTAAAAATAAAAAGTTGAAAAAATATATTTAACCATAAAATTAAATTTAAACTAATCGGCAATTTCCTACAGATCTAGAAAAAAGGAAATTAATAATGTTAAAGTTAATTATTTATAAAAGTATATATTATAATTTAAATATTGATCATGTTACGACGCAAAAAAGTCTAGAATATCAATAATTTAGTTAAGTACTACATGTACTATGATATTTACTAATAAAACTCAAATAGAATTTCCCAGATATCACTGAAAACTAAATTGCTTTCCTACTTAATTAATAGAAATTAACTTATATAAATTAGTTAGTGATAAATAAAATAAAACAGTTATCACGAGACAATACAATTTCTGCGCTACATAACTGCTAGAGTTTCAGGATGCTGAGCGAGAATGCTGTTATGGAATTAACTATGACATGTATCAAATTAAGTTTACCAATTTTAGTACAATCCAATTATTAGAATTTAGTAGTTACAATTCCATGTATAACCGCACAAAAATAAAATCCTGCACTTAATCAATAATTCAAAAATTTGAGTTCTTTATTAATAAATAAATATAAATATATCCATAAAATTTTGACTCAGTTCACGGGCTTATTACCTTGCCGAATCAAGCATGCAAAGTAACTAAAATAATAAATCAATGCAATGAAAATGAAACATTACTTTCTTAAAAATTTATCGATGTGCCATATACGTAATCATGACGATTGTGTGTGAAACCCGCAATCTAAATTTCAATAAATCCATTAAGTCAATAATTAAATTCAAACACATTTAGCCTTCCAAAATGTTTTTACGTAATTCCACTTTGTTCGCATAAATGAACAGATCATTTTGTTAAAAATCAAATCTTAACTTAACTCAAACCAACATTCCCAAATTAGCATTTTATTTATATATTTAGTCAATTTATAATTTATAATATTAATTAAATTTGAAATCAATTTGATGTAGTTAGTAATACCCTGTAAAAAAAATTATTAATCCTACCTAAATAAACCATTCTAAATGAATTGTATTCGATTGCAATTCAACTCAAACCCATTCGATTATATAAAATATAATATAATATATTCACATGGATCGCGATTTTACTCGTACAAGCAAAAATGATTCACGGATTTCTCCTAAATTACATCGTAAAATTTATACTAGTCACTTAAAAAATAGGTAATAAACAATTCTGAATGTATTGCTAAGGAAAATCTTCTTTGCAAACACACTTTTCCTAACAAAAATTGCAAAAAAGTGTTTACTCGCGCGAATTTTCCAATATTGCCGCGATTTAAACATTTTTTGCAGTTTTTATTAGGAAATGTGTGTTTGTTAAAAAAAGTGTTAATGATATTATATTCGGAATTGTTTACTAAATATTTTTTAAGTAGCTAATATTTGTTTTACGGCGTAATTTAAGAGAAATCCATGAATCATTTTTACTCGTACGAGTAAAATCGCGTTTCATGTGAATAGGCCATAAGAATCCTATTTGAGTGGAATACACAAAATCTCATTGTGCTCATAAAAATCATGTTTTCAAGAATACCATAGTTGTTTCGTGAATACAGAGAAAAACAAAGAGATCAACAACACCAGCATACAAGTAACAAAATCTTATATACTAAAACCACCAACACACATTGACGGTAAATCTTTTCAACCATCTTTCATGTGCGTGGCAGGAGACCTTATAGCACATACAAACATACCTGACCTATGTATCAAGTTACAGGAAAATATTTGTGACAACTATATCAAAACCCACGAAAAAGATTCTCTTTTTTGTTGTTGTTTGTACATTATAGTACCAAAACCAACAAAACACATTTCCTAATAGAATCTGTGTAAAGAGCGAATGAGACAGCTGCATAAACATATTGTCGGCCTTGTTATATACTATATTTTAAGCATGTATTAGTGACGGTTGTGCACAAAATCAAACAGAAGAATACAAATAAATGTGCGTAAAAATAAAATCTAATATAAAATTTACCACAATGTATTTCTATTTAAGTTAAAATCTATTTCTATACTATCCAATTATTAGACTAGTAATTAAAAATTGAAATTGGATTTTATGTACAATCCCAAAAAAAAAAACCCCAATTTATGCACTTAAGCAAGCAATCAATGGTTTTAATTTCTCTATCTACAAATATAAAAACATTGCCTGACAAATGCATCTCGGTGGATTGCATTTTCCAAGATAACACTTTAATTATTTTCACTACACTTTAATTATTTTTACACTAAAATTGAATTTAATTAGAAATAAATTTAACATTTAGAATTAAAATGTATATGCATATAAAGTATATCCATATTACTATATGAATAAAACATAAAAATTAAATTAAATTAAATTTTTGAAGAGGATAGAAAAAACACGTCTATCCTCTTTGACGAACTCTCGTCCACTCCCCAATACTAAAATTGTGTAATCACCTAGAATCTTATCCCATTCGGTTTTCAAGGCACCTTGCTACAAATTTTTGGTCTTGCGAGATCATGAATGTCTTCCACTTTAACTTAAACAAATGTGACATATTCGCACAAGTAGTTACTGCGGTTTTAGCTAGTAGTATGTAGATACCCCATTTGTGCTAAGAAAAGGTAGAAATTTCAGAAAGGTGCGATAAAATGATTCGTGTTTTCAGAAGAAATAATGTAAATACTGAATTTTCCGTCGTTAAATAGGTAGAACAACATGCCAGGTTACTAAGAAAACCATAAATTCAATTTCCAATTTTTTGTAGATATCGCGTTTGGTTCTAGGACGGCAGTGTAGTACAACGACTATAGTTTCGAGCATTCGCTCTTTCTCAACTTATAACTTATTCTAATTTAAAATGTTAAAAATTAATTAATTAAAACAAATATCACTATAAGATAGTTTATTCTCTTATATTTAAAATTTTTTAATAATTTTTTAATCAAAACAAGAAAAAAAAGTTTTGTCTATATAAACTTTCTGGTTTATTTCTTACACATCACTAATACTAAACCATGGGGTCCTTCTTTATATGTTCTTAAATGTTTGTACTTATAACTTAACCAAAACCAACAAAAATGTGTATACATATAAATGTATAAACATTTTTGTTGGTTTTGACTTAACCGATGGTGATTTTCGGATATTTAGTGAAAAATCAAAAATAAATCGACACGTGTATCATAATTGTTTTAACGGTAATGGTGTTGGTGAGAGTGAAGATGTTATGATGATACGATGGTATACTAGTATGATGGTGTGACGACATGATGGTATAATGGTATGTCGGTACGTATGACGTTATGATAGTCTGATCATATATGGTGGTACGATGTTATAATAATATTATTCTTATTATTTCTTAATATTATTATGTCAATCAAAGAACTTGAGAGAAACATTTTTCCAAACATAGAACTTAGAGAGAAACATTTTTCCAAACATAGAATCATGAGTAACAGGATCAATGATCACATTCAAAATTTACTTGCCGGAACCATCGGATGAATGAAAAAATTGATTTTTGTTTCACAACACAATAATTATCTATTTTAATGTTTAAATAAATAAATAAAATTATAATAATCTTATAAGCATAACATTTAAATAATTATTAATCAAAATAAAATGAGAAGTATTTATTAATATTAAGCGAAAATGTTATCTTATATTTTTCTCTCACCCATTTTTGGGTACATACTACAAATCAATTAGTAATGAACACTGACAACGAAGCATAGTAGGCGGTACTCTAACCAACAGATTTGTAGTACTCCATCCTTCTCATTACATTTTTTAAGAGAGCACACCTTCATTCCGAGGATTTCATTGATTCTCATTAATATTCGTTTTTTTTTTTTTCAAAATATTTGTAATTTTCAACGAAGCACAAGAACAGCCCTTGGAAGTATATCTGGCAGTAATTTGAAGAAAATGATAATTGCTTCATGGTTGATAATTTCACAAATAGAAATTGGTCTAAATTTGTCTGTTTTTTTGCCTAAAATTAAAAAAAAAAAAAAAACTGAGGGAACGATAAAATTCATGCTATGCTATTTGCTCGCTTCCTATATGAATTTGAATTGAAAAAAATTTTGAACTCGGAATCGTTTTCATTAGGCCGTATTCCGGGATTTAAAATTGTATGTTAAGTTTTGTTATTTTTATTTTTTTTTAAACAAATTGGTATAGATAGGAAGCAGGGAAATAAAATAACAACATGAATTTTATTGGACTGGAATATATGTAGGGCAAAGCCCTTTTTATCTTCTATCCATGTCCTGTTATTTTATTTCCCCGCTTCCTATTATAATTTCCATTAAGAAAACTAAAAACATAACATGCAATTTCAAATTTCGGAATACAGCCTATTGTGGTTACTAAAAAGCAATAACTTTAATATATGTAAATGAGCATAAGTGGAAGTGTCTTTTTCATTCATAAACTTTCATCCGCTATTGTTGATATTTTGGTAACACTACAAATACAGTGAAATCCCGATATAACAAACACTCGAGGGACTGTTGTAAGTTTGTTATAAGCATATGTTTATTCTAACTGAGTTTAAAACCGAAGTTTGAATATCCGAAGTATTTTCAAAAAGTTAGTTTTTTATAAACGTGGTTTGTTATAGCGTGATTTGACTGTAGTTAATAGTATTTCCCGGATAACACCGGGTGTAAAGTTTCCTTAATAGTGGAAAATTCTAATACCGGTTTTCGGTATTCAAAATTTTTCAATACCGCTATATACCGGTATTGCGCCGGTATATGAATACCGTGATTGTCCATATTTTTGCATTACTGCAGCACCATCGTGAGTATACGCGATTATGTAAGTTTACTCTAACCCAAAATCTGGCAAATTTTGTTTGAATAATTCTTCGGTTGTGAAAGCATCACAGGAACCGTCGATTTTAAACAGACATAATCTATACGCAATTTTATTGTGAAGAGTTACATTTAAATACCTTTTAATGGTGATGTCGGTCCATTCATCAACTGTTATGCTGAAATTTTCACCACATTTTTTCAAAACAGAAATTTTGTCAAACAGGTCTTGTTTTTTGATCTCGTAGAACGAGATTATTAGTTTTGCGACTGTGGTTTGACTTTTCGGCATTAGGAAACCACGATTTTGAATAAACTCGTGTATTGCATCGGATTTTTTAATCGTTCTTAAAGACATACCGGCACACACCGGTACATAGCGGCACGTTTCGCCAGCAATTCTTCCAAAGTCTCGCGTTTTAAGAATCCGTCCTAGTTTCATTTGATTTTTCGAAACTTCTGCAACTGTTTTTCATCTACATTCGTATTTTTGATAATTATATTATGGATGATTATCATGTGGTTGATCAGCCCTGATGTGCTCGAACTTCTGCATTTGATGAGAGAATTGCACACGGTACGTTTCGCTTCACTAGCCGAATCGTATGATTTTGCGAAATACTTCCAGACTTCCAGGTTATATTTAAATAAACTAAAATAAAAATTAAATAAAGTTGCAATACTTACCAATCACATATGCATATATAGTATTGGCAGCGAAATCGTTAATGGAAATATATTTTTAAGTTTTACTTTTGATAATATTAAGAATGTACTAAAAAATAGTTATTTCAAAGAATAACACACTATGACTGCACTTATTAAATACGTGTGAGTAACTAATTAATATAAAAAATCGACAAATGGCAAACGAAAAGAACTTCTATTTCTTTTTCATTTACAAACTTCTAACACAAAGAGTGTTGCTATTGCATTGCTTTAGGCCGTTAGGCGATTAAAATGAAAGTTTTCAGAAAACTAAATTTTTTTATCTCAACCGCCAAAAGTAATGCAACTCTCTGGTTTTTTGTTCTAAATGTGTAAGATTTGCAGATTGCAATCTTTATTAACTTTGAAATATTAAAATTTTGAAAACCGGTATTCTGATTTGGTTTCGGTATTGGAAAAATTTAACTCAATACCGGTTTTCAATACCGATATTAAAAACCGTTGAAACTCTAACGGGGTGTATCAGCTACTAGGCTTCTAAAATGAATAAAAATTAGTTTTTAGTAATTTCGTTTCTTTTAATTAATTCAGCCTTAATAAAAATAAATTGTAAAAGAAATTATTAGTGTCTAAAGTGGACTTTTTGGTCTTACTAGATCGTGTAGTTCCCTTTCTCATTAAAACCCCCTCAAATTTAAGTCGGAGGTTTTTCCTGGCAAAGATCACAAATTTTATTCAAGATTTTTTTATAATTTTGTGATAATGATGCTATCATATGAGAGCGCTACCGCCCAATACAGAAAATTAAGGAAAGTTTTATTTATCTACAACTACGAATATTACCTCATTTAATAAACTAAAATTGAGCTTTGGTTTTGAACAGTTACATTTTTTACAGCCACATAATATTTCATTTCTTCCGCCAGATATACTAATAGGACACAACCCACCTTGTGTAGAATCCAAGAAAACATCTAAAAACTACGACTAAATCACTGTTTAATTAGTCAAAATAATTTTAAATTTAATTGATTTACTAATTATTTTTAAAGTTTTCCGCATATCACAAATATTTGTGAATCAAAAATATGTGTTACAATTAATTCTGCATCAGATTCATTCGAATTAATTTTTAATATCTGTCTGAACATTTTTATATGAAATTTCTATAAAATAAAACGTTATTTAAAACTAAATTAAATAGAAATTACAAAAAAACTAATTTTTTTAAATTTTATAATTAGGTATAAGCCAATAAACAGAAGTGGCAGCGCAAATTTAGGCTGTCACAAATACGTATGTGCATCGAATAGTATTTAGGCCCCCCCCCCCTGTATTTCATTTAAAAACCAAAATCTTTTTTTTTGCCTTGTTATGATGTGTACTCGTATATTATTCTTTCCTTCTAAAAGTATGATTTCAAGTGATGTGTTAGGAGTGTGCATTCATTTTACGCGATTTTGAAGAGATAATACTATATCGGGTCGGGTAATATCGTTGCTAACTTCATTTCAAAGCATCATGAAGTAGCTTTAGTTTTCAGTATGTGTTATTTTGCCGAAGTGTCAAAGGCGTCGTATTTGAGCGTTGAAAAGGTGTGCCAACCAAACGCAATTTGCGGGAAGCTTTGCTTGTTTGCTTCATTTTGGAGGCCATCGGTTTCAACTTGTGAGTACACGTTTCGACGCTAAAAAAGAGGTGATTTTGATACGGAAGAAAACGAATGCCCAGGCTAGCCGAAAAAGTTTCAAGATGAGGAAGTGGAAGCTTTACTCGGTAAGATCCGAGTCAAACGGAAGAATAACTTGAACAATCATTACTTGTTGATCTATCAACGATTTGCAGACGGTTAAATGTCATTGGAATGATTCATAAGCAAGGAAATTGAGTGAATTGTTGCTTCAAAGACACGAAGAAAAAGTTTCTTGCATCATATCCTGGCGGGTGGTAAAAAATTGATACGCTACGATAATCGTGGATAGCCTCTAAAGATGTGTTGTTCTTTCGACGTGGATTCCACTTATTTTCAGAAAGTTGTGATAACCATTTGTAAATTATTGTAACCATTTTTTCACAATAAGGCTGTATTTTAAAAAACTTAAAATTAATGCACGCTTCCAATATTTACCTAAAAGTAGTCGTTCCTGAATTAAGAGAATACCTTGTTTATAGGTACACAATAACTAAATTATTAATTATTAATTGCTGAAATATTATTTGTCAATTTTGAAAATTTCACTTCAGTTAAATTTAAATAAAGCAAGCGTAAATTATTTTGGCTGGCAATAAACCGGCACACAAAAAATTAATAAAACGGTACATATTAATGAGCAACAAACAAAAATTTCTTGTCATCATAAAATTAATTTTTTGGAACAAAATATAATAATTTGGCAACATTTATAATTTTTTGGTACTATTGGAAGGGAACATAAAAAATTATTTTTGTTCATCGAAATAAACATTTTAAGCGACAAAAATAATAAACTGGCAACAAATTTATAATAAATAAATTAAAAATTAAAAAATTGAAATTAATTTTAAAATTTTCTGAAATATTATTTGTGGTGCCAATTTATTATTTTTGATGCTAATGTTTGTCGCCAAAAAATTTTTCTTGTATGCCCCGTTTAAATTGTCCCAATTTAATTTTTGTTATCTTATCAAATACTACATGCGCTGAAAAGTTTCCTGTACTGAAAATAAAATACATTTTTTTAACAATGTTTTTATTTAATCTTCAATATAATTTTCTTTTAATTCAATACATTTCATCCAACGATTTTCCAAAATTGTTTTTCCAAACATTGTTCTGAAGTAGTGACTCGTTTATTTCGTTGATATTTTGTGCAGCATCTTCCTTTAAGCTTTTTAGTATGAAAATGCAAGATTTTTTCTATACATTCTTTTGAAATGTTTGCGATGTCAACAATCTCACTCAATTTCACTTTACGATCACTCACAATATCATGTATTTTTTCAATCATTTCTGGTATTGTCACCTCTTTTGGGTTCATAATCACAAATAATTGTGTGAGCACATTTAAATTCACCGACCCAAAAACGTATACAAAGGAAGATTTATATTATCCATTTCTTTCAGTTCCTACACGTATCGAGTCAGACATAATCAAATTTTTACTATCTGCCAGACATTATCAATTTATATATTTTCCAAAAATATTTGTCTGTGTCGCTACGTGTGGGAACGGGAAGGAACGGATAATACAAATACTCATATAGAAAATACATTTAATAATGTTTTTTTTGTCTGACACGATGCGTGTACGAACTAAAAGGAACGGATAATATAAATCCACTTTAAAGGTGGATTTATTGGAGGGCCATGTGGCCGATCAGCCACCTCGCACTGCGATCTACAAGATCTATTGTGCTGGACCCTGCTTAATTATCCGCCCAGTCAATATTCAGGTTCTTAATGAACTTGATAATACTGCCAGCCGGTACGTGATACATACTATCTGGGCTTATTGCTCTCCCTCCTAGATGTTTACTACAGCATGTAGTTCCGCTAGAAAGACGGTAGCATTGGAGTCCAAGGACTTCGAGAGGGCTGTCCCACTCCCGTATATTCCTACCCATGCCCTGTCTTCCGTTTGATTGTACTCTTACGAGTTGCTGGGAATTGCAAATCGCCTGTAGGTCACCCACTTTACTACAGGAAGGATAAATAAAACTGGAGGGTGGCTGGTATCCAGAGTCCGCATATTTTGGACTGATTAACCTATCAGCCATTCGTCCATCGGCATATGCTGTTCCACCTTAGATTAGGTTTTTTTGTCAAGGTTTTTTTCCTTTAGCGCCGTACTTTAGCCTATACCAAATGGCCAAAAATGTGCCAAATGTCCTTAGTTACCAGTGGTTGCCACGAGGAGGCAGCACGTGCACTTGCGAACTGTGAACAAGTTACCCCTTACACAATTGTACCCATCACGTAGCTGCCTAATACATGAAAAGAACAGCTCACGCGATGCGCACCCTACTGGAAGGTTACAGAGCTGGTAGATTAATCTACTCACCTTTGGTCCCCCCTCCAATAGACGCCAAACCACCTGAATTTATATTAAAGTTGATTTGTATTATTCGCTCCTGTTAGTTCCTATATGAACGGAAAGTAATGGATAATATAAATACTTATGTAGAAATGGTTGTTTTCTGACACCAGACGCCTAGCTGAGTCAATTTTATGAAAAAATCCACTGCGGATACGACCGGAAATGAATCGTTTGTTACTTAATTTGCATTTAAAAAATTTAATTTTAGTGCAGCATTTTATGTTAAATCATGTAAAAGCTAACATATTTTTTAAAAGTTTAAAAAACTCCATTAAAATTATAAAATTACGAATTGAGTTCCTCTTTTTAATTGTATATGTAGTTAAAAGTGAAATGCATGATATTTTCCATAAACAAAACCGCGATGAAAATTAAAAATTTAGGGGAAAAATTAGAAAACTTGCCATTAAACTCAATTTTTTTTTCAAAAACTCAGTTAATAATTTTTATTTACTTTCTTTTACTCTAGTAAAATAAAGTATAGTAATCATGAAAACCTTGAGATTTTTAGAGATTTATTTGTTTTGAGGTCCCCTGAGTCCGAAAAAGTGGGTTTCGAAATGGTGTCTGTCTGACTGTCTGTCAGTCTGTCTGTGTTCTCTGTACAGCCCAGATGGTTTAACCAATCGAACTGAAACTTCAGATTTAAGCTTTTTTGATAAATTGGGAGGTCCCAGTGAATTTTACTCCAAATCGGCTAACCGGAAGTAGCTACCTTGGTCCAGAAAATTTATTTTGCAAATATCTTAAAAAGTATAAGGTTTACAACAAAAAAACTGTGTTATTTTTGTAAGATGATGGAAGCCAAGAGTTATAATTTAGATATTTACCACTTAACTGAACGAGTTATATTAATTGCTCACGTGTCTCTATTTGTTCGCCATGTACTTTCCTTTAAGATATCCCCAAACATAGAAATCTAATGGCGTTAGATCTGGAAGTCTTGGCGTCCAAGCTATATGTCATTTGTGTCCAATCCATCTCTCAGGATAGTGTTGACTTAACCATTGTTAGACTTGGGTACTATAATGTGCGAGAGCCTCATCCTGTTGGTATAATAAATTATTTCTCATACTAAGAGGAACCTCGTCTAGGACTAAGCGACCTATGTTTTTTAAAAATTTGAAATAATTTTCAGCATTTAATCAGTTTGACAGAAATATTGGTTCAATAAAGTGTTGCCAATTATACCACACCACACTGTAACGCGTTTTACTAACCTTGAGAATACAAAAGCTTGCAAACCGTTTAATTTCTCAAAACGACAAATTACAACATGAAAATTTAATGATGTTAAATCAAAATTAACAAAATATTTTTGATTTAAGCCTGAATTCCATTGCGAATAAAAGTTTGTCAGTCAAAATAAAGGGAGATAAAAATATAAAATCGGTGGTTGTGTGAAAAACACAACGAAGTCAGTCAAGATTTTACTTACATCAAATGTGTGTTTGTATTAGTGGATCGCCATAATTATGGTCAAAAATTATCAAAATCGAAGTCATTTTATGGTTATCCAACTAATATAAGTACACAAATTTTGTGTACGAACGCAAATTTTTTTCCGCATCCTAAGATAATTAAAAAGTTTGTTATTTTTATGGTAATTGTCATAATTTTTTTTGGTGGTTGCTTCTAAAATAGCTGTGATAATAAAAAAATATAAAGTTTGTATACAGGTAAATTGTGTTAAATTGGGATCAATTGTGATAATATCGCTAAATACTATTATTGGCAATTTAATAAAGTGATCGTTTTTTTTAAAATAATTTATTGGTGGTGAAAAAGCCAAATTAAAACTCCAAGTGATAACCAAAAATTTATTTTTTTTATTTTTTATTTTTTGCTGTCGCTGTCAAAATTTATCAAGATATTTGTGCTATAAAAAAAATAAAAAAAACATGCTTTATCTTTGTCACTCCAATGGATTTTTTTTTTTTGTCTTCTTTCGACGTGAAGTCAGTTCAGTCAATTATTCACAGTGGAATTCAGGCTTTAGTTTTAACAAAAAAAAAAAAAATGGTTGGTTGATAGTCTCCGATTGGCTTGACTAAATGGTGACATCAAATAGCGCTGTGCGAGGGAGGCAACTGAAGTTTAGGTAACAGAACAAAATTCCGTCCACATGGCTTGTACATCTTCCGGGAGACAATCAATCAACCTCAAAGAGAAAGCCTGTGTGAATGCGTTATGGTTGCTCTGTTTCGCTCAGTCGAGCAGTTCACTCGGCGCTGCTGGATAAAGATATTTGGTTGTCGCTTTTTCAATTGTTGCAACTTACGTGCGCATTTGATTTTTCTTTATATCCCATTGTACGCACGGAGCGCACGTAGAAACACTAAGTTGTATATTTATATTGTTTAGGCACGAAAATTATAGTTGCGGCTAAGAAAATTGCCCCAGTTACCTTCTATCATCAATCGGCACTAAATACGATTAATGTTCAAGAGTCAACAAACAATATAATTATTGTAATTCCCAATTTAATGTCAAGAAACAAAACAGTTCCGTTATTAGCCGTTCACTCTTTACCTTTTGTGTATTGCTCCGCGATCCTGTCTTGTTTGTGTTGCCTGTCTCTTAAGTGTGCAAAATACATTCGCCATTTATTTCTGTATTTCGCAAATATTTGGGTTGTACGATAAATCAACGTGGCGAAGCTTACAATAGCCGGTACGTATGATCAGCAGAGCGAAATTTGATGTGTTCGGAAAGGTGGGAAGCCATGGGGCCTATTCCCGAACACATAATTGTCTATTGACAATTGACGTGAAAATGGCATTCCCATAACACAAGTGTAAATTGTATTAGGTATATATAAAATTAAGTTCCGTTTTTTTGGTTAAAATTATATGTTTATTTAGCAAATACATAAAAGTGGTACATTATTCACAGTATGCTGCATCAGAAGCCACAACCTTAGCCAATTTTTGATACTTTCATAAGATGTGAATCGTACGTCTTGAAGGGCTGACTGCATCGACAGGAATAAATAATAATCCGAAGGAGTAATGTCTGATGAATATTGTGGGTGGGATATGACTTCCCAGTCCAGTCCTTCTAGGTTCGTTTTAACGACTCTTACAGTATGTGGTTTTGCGTTGTTATATTGGAAAATCAGTTTATTGTGTCTATTCTCCCATTCTGGTCGATTATCTTGAACAGTTCGCTTCAAACGTATTAATTGCCGTCGGTAGACTTCGCCATTAATGGTTTCAGTAGCTCGTAATATACAACACCTTTCTTGTCACACCAAATACAGAGCATAACCTTATCACAATAAACATTTCGCTTTGGCTGTGGTTAACCTTTTTCAAATTGCCTAAACCACTTTCTACACATACTATCAGAAAAAACAAGTTTACCGAAAGCCTCTACAAGTAAACGATGACTTTCAGCAGCGCTTTCCTTTATAATAAAAAAATACAACAAAACTTCCTGGAAATGACGATTATTTAGCATAAAACTTTCCATTTTAAATCGAATAAAATACTGTGCTGTTTATATTTTAATCAAATGTCGTATACTACGTTTTGAAGGTTATGAAGAGACTTTCAAAAACATGTATTACCAGATTCACATAATACATAAAAGAACAATTACGCCATCTAGTAGGTAAACAGAACTTACTTTTACTTATACCCAATATTTCTTAACTAGAAAATTGTAGTAGATTAATAGTTATTTATGGTACTAGTGAGCAAAATGAGATATTATCCATGAGGGATAAGTTTGTCCCACGAGGCGATAGCCGAGTGGGAGATTATCCCGAGTGGATAATATCTCTTTGCTCACGAGTGGCATACAACGTTGCGCACAAAATCTTCTTCGATTCTGCTTGAATCTCTTCAATCGTGTCAAAACGATGTCCCCGGAGCGGTTTCTTGAGTTTCAGGAATAGCCAGAAGTCAAGCGGAGCTAAATCAGGTGCAGGGCAGTTGCGAAACAATACAGGTCGAATTTTTGACCAAATAGTCACCTCTAATTGTCAATCGACAATTTTTGAGCATCAAATCCTTGACTTCTTTGATGTGGTGTTCATCGATAGACGTCGAAGGACGGCAAGATCGTCTTCAACGCCTACAGTAAATAATAAATTGTACGTAAATAAGAGTTTATGTACAATAAAACTCTTTAATCAATGTATGGTTCGTCCCTGCCGACGCATTTATCATCTTCAGCCTCAACATCATTCATAACCGAATTATTCTTACTTTCCTCCAAGTCATCCTCTTCTTCATGCGAATATGATTATGCAGCTTCATCCGTTAATAATAATTTGTATTTGATTCAGCAGGAATAACTTCATATTCGTTATCCACACTTCCTACGTTCGATCTCGACAGGTTTAAGTTGTGCAAAATGCACGTTAGTTTTCCTGCACGATCAACAGTCAATGAATTTCGTGTTAAGTTATGTGTATAAAACCATAAGTACTGAATGTGCTTTCCATTGCAACTCTCGATGCAGGCATGCTCAAAATATCAACCGCCAAGCACTTAAAGGTGAAGTAGAACACAATCCCGCCCACAAAATTTTACCAGAGAGCTGGTCATTTGCAACCATAAACGGTCACGAAAAAAGTTCACTTCGAACATTGTAATGAGCCAAAAACTCATATTTTGTGGCCCTTATATTTTTTGTCCTTATATTTTGGGTGAAATTCTGCGACATTAAAAATAAATTCAGTCGCTTCAAGTGTCTGTGATTCCGAAAGACTCTTTCCTCGAATAGCTGATTCAAGCAAATTTGTGACAAAATGTAGCAGTTGTAAGCATTTTTCGGCCTATGATTTGAGAATATGTACTTATAAGTTCTTTGTAATTGGTGCATTTATTTTGTTCAAAAGTTTGTTTTATATTAACAAAACAGTACACCACTTTAGACAAAACAGCAAACTCTCAAAAAAAGATGGCCATATTTAGCAATGGGAGGTAGTACACAGTGAACAGCTTCGAATAGGAGGTCGTCTTCATAACTGATTTCACTTCGTCTTCGATAGCCAGCGCCTTCAGGGCATATCTGATGTAGCATGAATGTAGATCGAATGTAGCATGAAAAATTAGCGAGATTTTTTATTTCCGAAACCATCCGTACGACTGATTGAAAATTTCAAACTGTTGATAGACTGAATCTTGAAGATATCGACAATGAACAAGTTAAGTCCATGGCCGATGCACCCATACTCGGTAATATATGGATAGCTTTTGTTAACCATTTTTCGGGACGCTTTATTGTGCGTTCCATTGTCAGTAATAAGTACATTAAATTTATAAATCTCGACGTCTTTTAACACCGCTTCAACTTTCTCGAAAAGCAACTTTAAAAGCCAAACGTCTATTTTCCTTGGTGAGTAGATTTATAGAAAAAGGCTTTGGTTGTATTGATGACATAATTTATTATGGAGGCCCTGCGTATGTTCCACCAGTCTGCAACGTAAGTTTGATTGGAAAGTTGGTATCTCGAAGGAAGTTCATAGAACCGTTGCACTTTCTTCAACAAATCAATACAAGCCGACTTTGTGGTTGAGCCTAATGGAGCACCAGAAACGAATATTGTTCGAGTAATAGCTCATCGACCATCTGGTGCTACTTAGGTCTCATTTTCTCAACGAAATTCCAGCACACTAAAGGTTTTCATCGACTAAGACGATGCAGCCACTTTTCTAGTTAAAATAGTGATTGGTGTTTTTACCAGACAGAGCGATGGATCATATTCAGGGTCAGATTCCAGCTCTTTTACGTATTTGTCAAATGAATATGTCAATGAAACAGGAAAAAGGTGTAGATTATTATATTTTACAGCAAAAATTTGGTTTATTAGGTTAATAATACATAAGGAAGTATAATGCAGTGGTGTCACAACTCTTTTTGCATTTAGACTAGTTGAGTTGTTTGGAAAAAAACATTTTTAATTTATGTTACCGATATTACCACGATAACACCACTTTGGGTAATATTACCTAAAATTACCGATTTTACTGGTAATATTACCACCGAGAATATTACCGTTTACATCACTAGTTGCAACCATAGGTAATGTGTTATCAGCGCTCCGGCAGAAAATAGAAAAGATGAGGTGGCTACGTACAAATCAAGGCCTCCAATCGTCAATAGACTAAAAAATAATTTAGCTAACCCAAAAAAAAATTATTGGTTAAACAAATCTTAACCAAATGTTTAGTTTTAATACCTACCACAAGAGTCGAATTGGCAGGAAAATACACGAAAAAAAATTAGACCAAAATTTGGTTAATTTTTGCTGTTGCTTTGACCAGCCGTTATCCAAAAAAAATACTTAACTCATTTTGGTTGAAAGCAATACACTCATTATACACTACTTTGGTGTTAAAGGATACGAAATTCACAATATTATCAATATTGGGA